>JARUPY010000550.1:0-92790 GCA_029817715.1 Melastoma dodecandrum | reverse complement strand
GATCGGCGCGGAAATCCCGGACGGGGCATCGCTGTCGCTCGACATGGAGGACCTGTCCGGCCGCAGGCTCTCCGTCTCGCTGCCGACCGACGGCCTCCTGGGATCCCTGTTCCGCACCCTGCGCCGAGGCTCCGCCCCCGCGCTGTGATCGATCTCCGCCCCACCCCGCCCGAGGGGCACCTGCGGCCCGGCCCATGGCGGCTTCCGCGTCACCGACGGCGTCCGGCCGATCGGCTCACGGTCCGGCTGCTCGCCCCCGGCCGGGCGGGAGCCGGGCGCCGCGGCGGTGCCGGTCCCGCAACCTGTCCGAGGATCTGGCATCCGGCTCCTCGTTCCCCGCGTCCCTGGCGGAGGGCGAGGCGGCCATCGCCCGGATCCCGTACGACGGGTCGGACGGCGCGTCCCGCCGTCAGGCCCCGTCGTCCGGCCCGCACCAGCCCGGCAGGTAACGGGCGTCACGGCTCTTGGCGAAGGCCAGCGCCTTGAGCAGGGCACCCGAGAAGGATTCATCGACCTCGCGGCGCCTGATGCGGCGACGCAGGGCATCGGCCCACATGAACTCGGTGAAGGGGACGGTCTCCTTGGCATAGCCACCGGCGCGCCGCAGCGCGCCCGCGAGACTGCGATAGGGGTCGTCGGCGAGATCGGCGATCGCCTTCGGGATCTCGTCGAAACCCGCGCGGCGGCCTTCCGCGTCGTAGGGATGGCACCAGCCGCGGTTGTCGGCGAAGACCCAGAAGGCGTCCCTCGGTCCAGCATGGACAGGTCCGCCACGACGGTGACCAGCTCGTCTTCGCAGCCCTCCTCCTGCAGGGCCCGCGTCAAGTGATGGTGGTCGATGACGTAGCAGCGCTTCTTGGGGCCCAGCAGCACCGGGATCATGTGGCGGCCCAACCACGCCGCCCTGTCGTCCTCGGCCCGGTCGGCCCAGGCGCGGCGCTTCTCGGCGACCTCGCGAAATCCCACCGTGACCTGCGTGGGCCGGAGATCGGCGATCGGAACCGTGTGCAGCAGGGGTTCGCGCCTCGACATGATCCGATCCTCTCGCTCCGGCCGTCCGCGCGGCCCACGGCCCGGCGGCAGACCGGACGCGATGCGCATCCGCCCTATCATCGCGGCCCCGAGTCGGTCGAATCCCGACCGCGTCACCCCCGTTCGCGCAGGACCCCGCGCATGACCTTGCCGGTCGTCGTCATGGGCAAGGCGGGCAGGAAGGCGACCTCGCGCGGATATTCGTGGGCCGACAGGTTCCGGCGCACGAACAGCCGGATCTCCTCGGCGAGCGCGTCCGAGGGCTCCGCGCCGTCGCGCAGCACCACGAAGGCCTTGACGATCTCGGTGCGCAGCGGGTCGGGCTTTCCCACCACGGCCGCCGCCGCGACGGCCGGGTGGCGGATCCGGTGCCCCTCGATCTCCACCGGCCCGATGCGGAATCCCGACGACGTGATGATGTCGTCGTCCCGGCCCAGGAACGTCACGTAGCCCTCCGCGTCCATCGTGGCCTGGTCGCCCGTCGTCATCCAGTCGCCGATGAATTTCGCCGCCGTCGCCTCGGGCCGGTTCCAGTAACCGAGGAAGAGCGTCGGATCGGGCCGCCGCACCGCGATGCCGCCGGCCTCGCCGGGGGCGCAGGGCGACCCGTCCGGCCGCAGCACCGCGACCCGGTGGCCCGGCGTCGCCCGGCCGATGGCGCCCGGGCGCCGCACGCCCCGCGCCGCCGAGGAGCCGAGGACGTAGTTGCACTCGGTCTGGCCGTAGACGTCGTCGACCGTGCAGCCGAGCGCCGCGCGGGCCCAGTCCCGCGTTTCGGCGCCGAGCGCCTCGCCGGCCGCCGTCACGCTGCGCAGCCGCAGGGGCCCGAACCCTTCGGGCGCCGCCGTCCACAGGAGGCGCAGCGCCGTCGGCGGGATGAAGGCGCGGCTGACGGGATGGTCCCGCAGCAGGCGCATCACGCCCTCGGCGTCGAACCCCTCGCTGCGGCGCGCCACGACCGGGACGCCGTGGCACAGCGCCGGCAGCACCGCGTTGAGCAGGCCCCCGGCCCAGGCCCAGTCGGCCGGCGTCCACATGAGGTCGCCCGGCGCCGGGAAGGCGTCGTGGCTGAAGCGCAGGCCCGGCAGGTGGCCGGCCAGCACCCGGTGGCCGTGCAGCGCGCCCTTGGGCTGGCCCGTCGTGCCCGACGTGTAGATCATCAGCGCCGGGTCGTCCGCGCCCGTGTCGCACGGCAAGAAGGGACCCGTCTCGCGCTCCAGGATCTCGTCGAAGCCGAGCACGCCGCCGTCCCGCCCGTCGACAGAGACGACCATGCGGAGCGCGGCGGGCGCCGGCCGGATGGCGGCGATCCGGGCGGCGCCCCGGGCATCCGTGACGGCGAGGCTCACGCCGGCGTCGGCGAAGCGGTAGGCCAGGGCATCGGCGCCGAAGACCGCCGCGAGCGGCAGCACGATCGCGCCGAGCTTGTAGGCGGCGCATTGCGCCACCAGCGCCGCCGCGCCCTGCGGCAGGAACACGGCGACGCGGTCGCCGGGGCGGACGCCGAGCCGCCCCAGCGCCAGCGCCAGCCGGTCCGAGCGCTCCCGCAGCAGGCCGTAGGTGGCGACAACGCGGCTCGGGGCCGTGCAGGTCGAGGATCGCCGGGCGGTCGGGGTCGATCGCCGCCCAACGATCGATGGCGGCCGTCCCCATGTTGAAGCGCGCCGGCACGCCGTCCGCCGCCGAGACGGGCGAGGGCCGGTCCTGGGGACGCGGCGGTTGGAACAGCATGGCGGTTTCGTCCATAGAGGAGACGACCAGCCTATCATATTGCGATGCAGCAACGCCAATCGCCGCGCCGCAGCACGAGGATGCCCGCCCCGCATGACCGAAAGCACCTTGCCCTACCGGCCGAATGTCGGCATCGCGCTGTTCAACGCCGCGGGCCTCGTCTTCGCCGGCACCGCCGTCAACGCGGGCCCCGAGGTGGTGAGCCCCGACCATCCCTGGCAGATGCCGCAGGGCGGCATCGACCCGGACGAGGACATCGCGGCCGCGGCACGGCGCGAACTCTGGGAAGAGACCGGGATCGCCGACGTCTCGGTCCTGGCCATCACGGAGGACTGGTGGCCCTACGACTTCCCGCCCTACGGCGGGCAGCCCCACAAGCTCTCGGCCTTTCGCGGCCAGACGCAGCGCTGGGCCGCGCTGCGCTTCGAGGGCGACGAGAGCGCCATCGACCTCACCCGGCCCCCACCGGGCTGCGTGGTGGAATTCACGTCATGGGCCTGGGTGCCGCTCGCTTCCCTGCCCGACCGCGTGATGCCCCACAAGCGCGCCAACTACCTGAAGGTGCTCGACGCCTTCGGGCGTTTCGCCGCCGCTTAGGCTCAGGACAGCAGCCTGCGCTTGCGCGCCGGCCGCGCCGGGCGGGTGAAAACGGCCACGAGTTCCACGTGGGCCGAATAGCGGAACTGGTCCACCGGCACGACGCTCTCGAGCCGGTAGCCGCCCCGCACCAGGGTCGCGGCGTCGCGCGCGAAGGTGCCGGGATCGCAGCTCACCGCAACGACGCGCGGCACGGCGGATCCGGCGATCTCCGCCGCCTGGGCGGCGGCGCCGGCCCGGGGCGGATCGAAGACCACGGCGTCGAAACCCGCGAGTTCCGCCGCCGCCAGGGGCCGCTTGAACAGGTCGCGGACCTCCGTGGCGGGTTTGGCGCAGGCCGGCGGTGGCGGCGGCGGCCCGCACCAGTGCCGCGATGGCGGGACGCTCGGAATCCACCGCCGTCACGGCCGCCGCCTCGCCGAGCCGGAGCGCGAAGGTGCCGACGCCGCAGAAGAGGTCGGCGACGCGTTTCGCGCCGGCGACGCCGGCGAGGACGTGCCGCGCCAGCGCCTCCTCGCCGGCCGCGGTCGCCTGCAGGAAGGCGCCGGGCGGCAGGGCGAGGGTGGCGCGGCCCATGCGCAGCACCGGCGCCCGCGCCTCGACCAGCACCTCGCCGTGGTTGGAGAGGCGCGCGAGGTCGAGCGCCGCCGCGGCCGCGACGAGGGCCCGGCGCTGCTGGTCGCCGGCGGGCCCGAGGCCCCGCAGGTCGAGGTCGAGCCCCGTCTCGGTGGCGGTCACCACGAGGTCGAGCGGCTTGCCGGCCTGGCTGAGGATCGCGGCCACGCGGCGCGCCGCCGGCAGCGCCTCCGCAAGGCCGGGCGCCAGGATGGGACAGCGTTCGATATCCACGATGCCGTGCGTGCGGGCCCGCATGAAGCCGACGCGCGGCGGGGCGCGGGGCGCCTCCAGGCGGGAATGGAAGGTGGCGCGGCGGCGGCCCGCCCCGTGGGCGTCGAGCGCCGGCGCCACTGGGGCTTCGAGCCCCGCCTTGGCGAGCGCCGTCACCACGAGGTCGCGCTTCCAGGCGAGGGAGTCTGGCCCCGGCAGGGTCTGCACCGCGCAGCCCCCGCAGGTGCCGTAGTAGGGGCAGACCGGGTCGAGGCGGTCGGGCCGCGGCTCCAGGAGGTCGAGCAGCCGGGCGCGCTCGCCCTCGCGCTCCGCCAGCACCGTCTCGCCCGGCAAAGCGTAGGGCACGTAGACGGGCGCGCCGTCGGCGTCGTGCCCGACGCCCTCGCCCCGGCGCCCGAGATGCGCGATGGAAAGGCGAAGCGTGTCAATCGCCGCGGCGGCGGGCTCCCATGAGGAATTCGAGATTGCCGTCGCCGCCCGCGATGGGCGAGGGGACGATGCCGAGCACGGGCCATCCCGCTGCGGCCACGAAGGCCGCGACGTCGCGGCAGACGGCGGCATGGACCTCGGGATCGCGCACGATTCCCTTCTTGAGGGCGCCGCGCCCCGCCTCGAACTGCGGCTTGACCAGGGCCACCAGGCCGGCGCGGGGCCCGGCGAGCGCCAGGGCCGGAGGCAGGACGATCCGCAGCGACACGAAGCTCGCGTCGCAGACCACGAGATCGACCGGTGCCGCGAGATCCGCCGGCCGCAGGGCCCGGATGTCGGTCGACTCCCGCAGGACGATCCGGGGATCGCCCCGGAGGCTGGGATGGAACTGGTCCCGCCCGACGTCCACGGCCGTGACATGGGCGGCGCCCCGGCGCAGCAGCACGTCGGTGAAGCCGCCGGTCGAGGCGCCGACGTCGAGGCAGCGGAGCCCGGAGGGGTCGAAGCCGAAGGCGTCGAGCCCCGCCGCCAGCTTCAACCCGCCGCGGGACACGAAAGGATGGGCCGGGACGGCCCGCAGGAGCGCGCCGGCCGCCAGCTTGGCGGCGGGCTTGGTCACCGCGCGGCCGTCGGCCGTCACGAGACCCGCCGCGATGGCCTCGGCGGCGCGGGCGCGGCTCTCGAAGAGCCCCGCCGCCACCAGCGCGACGTCGGCGCGGCCGGGCGATCCCGCCACGGCCGACGCGCCCTTCCGCCGCGGGGGCCGCCCGCGGCGGCGGCGGATGGTTCAGCCGGCCGCCTTGGGCACCGCGCGCGGCGCCCGCTTGGAGGCGGGTTGAGCCTCCGAGGCGCGGCCCATGCCCAGGACCTCCTGGACCTTGGCGACGATGCCCTTGGCGTCGAGGCCGGCCTGCGCGTACATCTTCTCGGGCTTGGCGTGGTCGATGAACGTGTCGGGCAGCACCATGGCGCGGGCCTTGAGGCCGCCGTCGAGCAGACCCTCCTCGCTGAGGAACTGCAGCACGAAGGAGCCGAAGCCGCCGACGGAACCCTCCTCGATCGTGATCAGCACGTCGTGCTTCTCGGCGAGGCCGCGGATCATGTCGCGGTCGAGCGGCTTGGCGAAGCGCGCATCCGCCACCGTGGTGGAGAGGCCCATGCCGGCCAGCGTGTCGGCGGCCTTGAGGGCCTCGGCGAGGCGGGTGCCGAGCGACAGGATGGCGATCTGTTTGCCCTCGCGCAGGATGCGGCCCTTGCCGATCTCGAGCGGCACGCCGACGGCCGGCATGTCCATGCCGACCCCCTCGCCGCGCGGGTAGCGCAGCGCCGAGGGGCCCTGGTCGTAGGCGACCTGGGTCGCCACCATGTGGACGAGGTCGGCCTCGTCGGCCGCCGCCATGATCATCATGTTGGGCAGGCAGCCCAGGAAGGCGAGGTCGAACGAGCCGGCGTGGGTCGGCCCGTCCGCGCCCACGAGGCCGGCGCGGTCCATGGCGAAGCGCACCGGCAGGTTCTGGATCGCGACGTCGTGGACCACCTGGTCGTAGCCGCGCTGCAGGAAGGTCGAGTAGATCGCCACGAAGGGCTTGTAGCCCTCGGTGGCGAGGCCGGCCGCGAAGGTGACGGCGTGCTGCTCGGCGATGCCGACGTCGAAGGTGCGGGTGGGATGGGCCTGTCCGAACAGGTCGATCCCGGTCCCGGACGGCATGGCGGCCGTGATGGCCACGACCTTGTCGTCCTTGTCGGCCTCCTTGACGAGGCTCTCGCCGAAGACCCGCTGGTAGGCCGGGGCATTGGCCTTGGGCTTGGCCTGGGTGCCGGTGATGACGTCGAAGCTCGTGACGCCGTGGTACTTGTCGGCCGAGGCCTCGGCCGGAGCGTAGCCCTTGCCCTTCTGGGTCACGACGTGGATCAGCACGGGGCCCTTGGCCTCGTCGCGCACGTTGCGCAGCACGGGCAGCAGGTGGTCCATGTTGTGGCCGTCGATCGGGCCGACGTAGTAGAAGCCCAGCTCCTCGAACAGCGTGCCGCCGGTGAAGAAGCCGCGGGCGAACTCTTCGGTCTTGCGCGCCTTGTCGTAGAAGAACTTGGGCAGGTGGGCGGCGAGCTGCTTGCCGAAGTCGCGCACCGTGCGGTAGGCGCCGCCCGACACGAGGCGGGCGAGATAGCCCGACATGGCGCCCACCGGGGGGGCGATCGACATGTCGTTGTCGTTGAGGATGACGACGAGGCGCGAGTTCAAGGCCCCGGCGTTGTTCATCGCCTCGTAGGCCATGCCGGCCGACATCGAACCGTCGCCGATCACCGCGATGACGTTGTTGTTGCCGCCAGCGAGGTCGCGCGCCGCCGCCATGCCGAGGCCGGCCGAGATCGATGTGGAGGAATGGGCGGCGCCGAACGGATCGTATTCGCTCTCGGCACGTTTCGTGAATCCCGACAGGCCCCCGGCCTGGCGGAGCGTGCGGATGCGTGCACGGCGGCCGGTGAGGATCTTATGGGGATAGGCCTGATGACCGACGTCCCAGATGAGGCGATCGTCGGGCGTGTTGAAGACCGCATGGATCGCCACGGTCAGTTCGATGACGCCCAGCGCCGAGCCGAGGTGGCCGCCGGTGACCGACACGGCGCTGATCGTCTCGGCGCGCAACTCGTCGGCGACCTGGCGCAGGTCGGCGTCCGTCATGCGCCGCAGCGCCTCGGGCGTGTCGACCTGATCGAGAAGGGGCGTTGAAACGGTCACGACAACCTCATGAATGATGGATCCTGGCGTCTGAGCTTTCCCTTCGTTTAGGCGGAAGGATGCCGGGACGCAAATCCTCCCTGCCGTTGCCGGCGCTCAAAGTCGCGACCGTGGGTTTCCGTGCCACAGACTGCGAGAACAAAACAGGCGTGACGCTCGCTTTTGTTCAGATCAACATCGCTCCCGAAAGGTATGACCATGACGATGCAGCCCCCGACCGGTTCCGGTGCCAAGCTCGGACGCATGCCGCCGACCGAACAGCTCCGGGCGAACTGGGGCTGGTTCCTGACCCTGGGGATCCTGGCGCTGCTCGCCGGCCTCGCCGCATTGGCGATCACGGAATTCGCCACCCTGGTCTCGGTCGTGACGGTCGGCGTTCTCGTCGTCATCGTGGGCGTGGCCGAGATCGTCCTCGGGTTCCGCGCCCGCGGCTGGGGCCAGGCGCTCTACTGGGAGATCAGCGGCCTCTTCTACGTGGTGGCCGGCATCTTCGCCTGGGCCGAGCCCGTCCAGGCCTCGGTCGTGCTGACGCTGCTGCTCGGCGCCGGCCTGCTGGCGACGGGCATCGTCCGCGCCGTGGCGGGTTTCCGGCACCACGACGGCATGCGGGGGCCGCTGATCCTGTCGGGCCTCGTCACGGGCCTGCTGGGGCTCGTCATCGTGTCGGGCTGGCCGGCCAACAGCCTCTTCGTCCTCGGGATGCTGCTCGGTATCGAGCTCGTCTTCTCCGGCGTCACCTGGATCTTTTTCGCGATGCGCCTGCGCGCGCGCGCATAAGATCTCGCACCGCAACAACGATCGTGCTCTAACCACCCTCAAGGCCGGCGCGAAGCCGCCGCGGACCCTGCTGGTGGGCGAGGAAGCATGACGAAGTGGGTTTACGCTTTCGGCGGCGGACGGGCCGAAGGTTCGGGCGGGCAGCGCGACCTCCTCGGCGGCAAGGGCGCGAACCTCGCCGAGATGGCCAACCTCGGCCTGCCCGTGCCGCCCGGCTTCACGGTGACGACCGAGGTCTGCACCTGGTTCTACGCCCATGAGCGGCAATATCCCGACACGCTGCGGGGCGAGGTCGAGGCCGCGCTGGCCCATGTCGGCCAGCTCACGGGCCGCGCCTTCGGCGACGAGAACCAGCCGCTGCTCGTCTCGGTGCGCTCGGGCGCCCGCGCCTCCATGCCGGGCATGATGGACACGGTGCTGAACCTCGGCCTCAACGACCGCACCGTGGTGGCCCTGGCCGAATCGGCCAAGGACGAGCGCTTCGCCTACGACAGCTACCGCCGCTTCATCCAGATGTACTGCAATGTCGTGCTCGACCTGCCGGGGCACGGCTTCGAGGAGATCCTGGAGGAGTTCAAGGAGCGCAAGGGCTTCGTGCTCGACACCGACCTCGCGGCCGCCGACTGGAAGGCCGTGATCGAGCGCTACAAGGCCAAGGTCCTGTCCGAGACCGGCAAGCCCTTCCCGCAGGACCCCGCCGTCCAGCTCTGGGGCGCCATCGGGGCGGTCTTCTCGTCCTGGATGAACAGCCGCGCCAAGACCTATCGTCGCCTCAACGCCATCCCGGAATCCTGGGGCACGGCCGTCACCGTGCAGGCCATGGTGTTCGGCAACATGGGCGACACCTCGGCGACCGGCGTCGCCTTCACCCGCAACCCCTCCGTCGGCACGCGCGAGCTCTACGGCGAATTCCTGGTCAACGCCCAGGGCGAGGACGTGGTGGCGGGCATCCGCACCCCGCAGAACATCACGGAAGCGGCCCGGAAGGCCGCCGGCTCCGACAAGCCCTCGCTCGAGACCGTGATGCCGGAGGTGTTCAAGAGCTTCGTCGACACGACGGTGCTCCTCGAGAAGCACTACCGCGACATGCAGGACATCGAGTTCACCGTCGAGCGCGCGAAGCTGTGGATGCTGCAGACCCGCAACGGCAAGCGCACCGCCAAGGCGGCGCTGAAGATCGCGGTCGACATGGCGAACGAGGGCCTCATCACGCGCGAGGAGGCCATCCGGCGCATCGACCCGGCCTCGCTCGACCAGCTCCTCCACCCGACCCTCGACCCGAAGGCGAAGCGCGACCTCCTCGCCACCGGCCTGCCGGCCTCGCCGGGCGCCGCCCAGGGCGAGATCGTGTTCACCTCCGAACAGGCCGAGGCCGCCAAGATGGCCGGGCGCAAGTGCATCCTGGTGCGGGCCGAAACCAGCCCCGAGGACATCAACGGCATGCACGCCGCCGAAGGCATCCTGACCACGCGCGGCGGCATGACGTCCCACGCGGCCGTGGTGGCGCGCGGCATGGGCAAGCCCTGCGTGTCGGGTGCGGGTTCGATCCGCGTCGACGCCGCCGCCGGCACCCTGTCGTGCGCGGGCGTGATCCTCAGGAAGGGCGACCTCATCACGGTCGACGGCTCGACCGGCCAGGTGCTGCGCGGCCACGTGCCGATGGTGGAGCCGGCGCTGTCCGGCGAGTTCGCGACCCTGATGGAATGGGCCGACGCGGCGCGGCGCATGAAGGTGCGCACCAATGCCGAGACGCCGGCCGACGCCGAGGCCGCGCGGCGCTTCGGCGCCGAGGGCATCGGCCTCTGCCGCACCGAGCACATGTTCTTCGAGGGCGACCGCATCGTCGCCGTGCGGGAGATGATCCTCGCCGACAACGAGGCCGGCCGGCGCGACGCCCTCGCCAAGCTGCTGCCGATGCAGCGCCACGACTTCAAGAGCCTGTTCGGCATCATGTCCGGCCTGCCGGTGACCATCCGCCTGCTCGACCCGCCGCTGCACGAGTTCCTGCCCCACACCGACGCCGAGATGGACGAGGTGGCGGCCTCGCTCGGCCTCTCGGCCGACAAGGTGCGGCGCCGCGCCCAGGACCTGCACGAGTTCAACCCCATGCTGGGGTTCCGCGGCGTGCGCCTCGCCATCGCTTATCCCGAGATCGCCGAAATGCAGGCGCGCGCCATCTTCGAGGGCGCGGTGGCGGCGGGCCGCGAGGCCGGCGAGGTCGTCGAGGCCGAGATCATGGTGCCGCTGGTCATGACGCTGCCCGAACTCGACCTCGTCAAGGGGCGCATCGTGGCGATGGCCGAGGCCGTCGAGAAGGAGACGGGCGTCACGGTCCCCTACACGGTCGGCACCATGATCGAGCTGCCGCGCGCGGCGCTCAAGGCCGGCGAGATCGCGGGGGCGGCGGAATTCTTTTCCTTCGGCACCAACGACCTCACCCAGACGACGCTCGGCATCAGCCGCGACGACGCCGCCTCGTTCCTGGGCCCCTACACGGCGAAAGGCATCCTGCCCGCCGACCCCTTCGTGACGCTGGACCAGGAGGGCGTGGGCGAGCTCGTCGCCATCGCGGCCGAGCGCGGCCGGAGGGTGCGGCCCGGCATCAAGCTCGGCATCTGCGGCGAGCACGGCGGCGACCCGGCCTCGATCGCCTTCTGCGAGACCGTCGGACTCGATTACGTCAGCTGCTCGCCCTTCCGGGTGCCGATCGCCCGGCTGGCGGCGGCGCAGGCGGCGATCGAGGCCAAGGGCGGCGCTACGGCGAACGAGAAGCACCGCACGGTTTAGCCGGCTCGCCGGCGGGGCCGGACCGCGATGGACGGACCGGCCCCGCATCGCTCGGTCCTCGACGCAGACCCCGCGCCACGCAACCGGCTTCGGGGGCGGATCGGCCCGCCTGTGCCGCTCGACCCCGATTTTGCGACCTCGGGTCTCAAACGCTACCGTCGCGTCTCACCCCGCCTGGACAAGATTTCGGCAGTCCCGTGAGATCGGTCTCGGACAGGGCACCCGCTCGTCCCCGGGACGCGTGACCGAACCGCGCCCCTGACCCGGACGCATTCGGAAGCCCTCGGCATGTCCAGGATCACGGTTTTCGAGACGTCCGGCGCCTCAGAGGTGCTCCGCCGCGATGCCGACGTCTCGCGCTTCGCTCCGGAGCGCGAGCTCTTCGTGCCCAGGGCTACGATCATCCGGACCGGCACGGGAACGGCGACGAGAGCGGCCGCCCCCTCGGCCTGCCGGTGGAGTGCGCGGTGTCCGGCGAACGCCGCCCCGCCTTCCGGGACACGCGGGCCAGGATCGTGCTCCGTGCTCGATCGCCCTCGCTGGCTATGGCCCGTTCGGCTCGCGGCTTCGCCCGCCGTCATCCCGAACGCCCGCCCCCGATGACCGGTCACGCGCCATCGGCGGGGAACAATCGCGAGGGCTCGGAGAAGCGGGACGGCATGGACCTGCGGATCCTCCGGGGTCGGGCCGGGACGCCGCCGCCGCAGGGCTTCCCGGCTGACCGGCGTCGCCGGTCCGGGCGAGGGGCCGGCCCGCATCGAGCAGACCCCGGCCCCTCGCCTCCGCCGTCCTGGACATGACACCACCTCGCGAGATCTATCCTATGTCGACCAAACCCAAAGTGAAGAAACAGCATCACTGTCATCCAGGCCGCCAAGGCCCTGACTGCGCTCGACGAGATCGAACCGCTGCAGGATTTCATGATCGTCTCCGGCCTGGACGTGGACAACTATCAGGAAGTCCAGGTGGCTCGCCGCTCCTATCGCTACAGTGCGGCACTCTATCGTAACAATGCCAAATCATCGGAACATATCTTCGCGATCATCGGTAAGAACTTACAGACGAATGATCTGGATATGCCCGTTAATATTGAGTCCCCCCACCGTTATGGCGAATTACTGCCTCGGCTTTCTGACCCAAAAGATGCAGAACGATCCGAATATGTCTGTCATCGTGGCAGGGACCAGGCTTGGCAGCATCGCGGCGCAAGTCGTCGGCGCGACTCTCGGGCAGAAATTCCTGACGTTCAACGGAGTGGGCGCTCGCAGGATCCCGCATTATAAGAGCTTGAAGGGCGGCGAGAACGGCGTGAATCTGCGCGCCGCCGGTTTGCTGAGCTTCCTCAACACCGACAACGGCACTTTCGTCGGCCCCGTCGAGAAGCTGCCCAACAACGGCAGAGGCAATGGCCTCAAGGCCGTGGAAGATGCCGTGCGGCAGGCGAATTTCGGACGGCTCCCGGCCCAGGAATTCATCGAGATGTGGAACAGATAAAGATAGACCAAGCCGGCGTCGGCTTGGGGCGGCCGCCGTGGTGTCGGTGCGCCGGACCCGAACCGCCCTCACCCCTCGGCGGCCAGCATCCGCTCCAGCACCTCGAACCGATCGGCCTCGATCGTCGGCTTGTCCCAGCGGATCCGCGCCACGCGGGGAAAGCGCATGGCCACGCCGGACTTGTGCCGGCTCGAGCGGTTGAGCCCCTCGAAGAGGATCTCCAGCACCAGCCCCTCATCGCGGGTGTGCACCACCTCGCGCACCGGGCCGAAGCGCTTCACCGTGTTGTTGCGCACGAAACGGTCGAGCTTGGCGAGTTCCTGGTCGGTGAAGCCCGAATAGGCCTTGCCGACCGGCACCAGCATCTCGCCTTCCGGCCCGTCCTTCCAGACGCCGAACGTGTAATCGGAGTAGAAGGAGGCGCGTTTGCCGTGGCCGCGCTGGGCATACATCATCACGGCGTCGATGTTGAAGGGCTGGCGCTTCCATTTGTACCAGAGCCCCTTCGGTCGCCCCGGCACGTAGGGGCTGTCGCGCCGCTTCAGCATCAGGCCCTCGATGGCCTCCGCGTCGTCGCCCGCGTGATGCGCGGCCGGGTCGGCGCGGATCGCCGCCAGCGCCTCCCATTCGGCGAAGGGCACAAGGGGCGAGAGGTCGACGCGCGGATCGGCGATCCGCCTCACGAAGGCTGCGAGACGCTCCCGCCGCTCCAGGAACGGCAGTCCGCGCAGGTCCTCCCCGTCCGCGACGAGGAGGTCGTAGGCCCGGCAGTGGATGGGGTATTGCGCGATCGTCTTGGCCGAGACGGTCTTGCGGTTGAGCCGCTGCTGCAGGCTGGCGAAGGGCTGGACGCGGCCATCGACCACCACGAGCAATTCGCCGTCGAGCGCCGCCGTGCCCCAGCGCCCGTTGGCCAGGCTCTCCATCAGGTCGGGGAAGCTCGACGAGATGTCGTCGCCGCTGCGGGAATAGAGCCGTTGGGCCGGCCGGCCGTCCCGCTCGACGCCCGCGACGGCCTGAACCCGGATGCCGTCCCCATTTCCACTCGGCCGAGAAATCCGCAGGATCGAGCGCCGCGAAATCCTTTGCCTCGTCGACCGCGTGGGCCAGCATGGGGGTGCGGAAGGGCGTGGGGTCGACGGTGTCGGGCTTGGGGCCCTGCCCGGACGCGTAGGCGAAGAGCTCGGCATAGGGCGGGGCGAGCCCGTGCCACACTTCCTCGATATCGTCCGGGGCATGCGGCCCCAGGGCCGCCACGGCGGTCTTGGCGAGGCGGGCCGAGACGCCGATGCGCAGGCTGCCCGTGATGAGCTTCAGCAGCGCCCAGCGGCCGACCTCGTCGAGGTCGTCGAACCAGCCCGCTATGACGCCGGGCAGCGTCGCCTTGCCGGTCGTGGAAAGCGTGCGGATCACCTCCGAGAGGAGCGGCGGCGCGCGCTCGCCGGCCCTCGCGGGCCACATCAGCGCCACCGTCTCGCCGAGGTCGCCCACGTAATGGGAGGACATCTGGACCAGGACGGGATCCGTCCGCTCCGCCGCCAGCGCGTGGATCATGGCGGGCTTGGCGTCGGCGAAGCTGAGCGAATCCGTGAGGGCCGCGAGGGCGTAGCCGCGATCGGGATCGGGGGTCGCGGCGAAATAGGCCGCCATGAGGCGGATCTTGCCATTGCGGCCGGGCTCGAAGGCCAGCCGGTCCAGCAGGGCGGCGAAGTCCTTCATGCGGCGTCCGGCACCTCGTCCTCGGCCTCCTCGCCGTAGCCGATGAGGTGGAGCGGCTTGGCGGCGATGCCCTGCGTGCCGGCCCAGTGGACCAGCGCCTCGGCCTCGCCGTGGGTGACCCAGAGCTCTTCGCATCCCGTCTCGACCACGGTGGTGCAGAGCGCTTCCCAATCGGCGTGATCCGACACGATGAGCGGCAGTTCGACCCCCTTCTGCCGGGCGCGGGCCCGCACGCGCATCCAGCCCGAGGCGGCGGCCGTGACGGGATCGGGGAACTTGCGCGCCCACAGGTCCTTGATGGCGCCGGGCGGGCAGAGGACGATCTCGCCGCCGAGCTTCGGCCGCTCCGCCGCCACGACCTTGGGCGTCTCGCCGAGCGCGATGCCGCGGCTGCCGTAATAGGCGGTGAGCTTTTCCAGCGCGCCGTGGATGTAGATGGGCCGGTCGTAGCCGGCGGCGCGCAGCAGCGCCATCAGCCGCTGCGCCTTGCCGAGCGCATAGGCGCCGAGGATGTGGGTGCGCTCCGGAAAGAGCCGGCGCGAGGCGAGGAGCTTGTGGATCTCGTCCGAAGCCTCGGGATGGCGGAAGACCGGCAGGCCGAAGGTCGCCTCGGTGATGAAGGCGTGGCATCGCACGGGCGCGAAGGGCAGGCAGGTGGGGTCGGAGGCGCGCTTGTAGTCGCCCGAGACCACGAGATGGAAGCCCTCCCGCACGATCTCGATCTGGGCCGAACCCAGAACGTGCCCGGCGGGATGGAAACGGACGCGGACGTCGCCGACCGTCGTCCAGGCGCCCAGCGCCGCGGCCTGCCGGGTGCCGGTGAAATCCTCGCCGTAGCGCAGCGCCATGATGTCCAGCGTCTCGGCCGTCGCCATCACGGCGCCGTGGCCGGCACGGGCGTGGTCCGCATGCCCGTGGGTGACGAGGGCGCGCGGTACGGGACGCATGGGGTCGAGGTAGAAATCCCCGCCCGGACAGTAGAGGCCGAGCGGCGTCTGCGCGAGGATCTGACTGGCGGACATGAAACCTTCAGCCGCGAAGATCCGCGGTCAGTCGTTGCAGACGAGCTTCTTGGCGGTGTGGAGCTGGCCGCCGGGCCGCGGCACGCGGCGCAGTTCGAAGACGCAGTCCTCGTCGTCGGGGCCGAAGGCCTGGACCACGTGGATCCCGCGGTTGACGGTGAGGGGACGCACCAGGGCCTGCCCCTGCGCCGCCATCGGCACCGCCAGGAGCGGCGCGCCGACGAAGCAGGCCATCACGACGAGGCCGAGGCGGCGCATATGGGTCGCGGAGGTCACCATCTCGAAACACCCCTTCAAAGGCAGCGCCCGCGCGATCCGACGCGGGCGCGACTCGCTCGCAGGATCATTCGAAATCCGACATGACCCGGCGCTGAACATCATGGCGCCGCACGTAAACGGGCCGGTAAACGAGGCGTTCCTCGTCACGCAAACGCCGCGACTGTGCCGCAAATGCGACAACCGCGAGAGCCATCACCATGGCGGCCGAGACGATGCCGGCCAGCACCGGCAGAGACGCGATCGAGAGCGCACCGATCGCGGCCAGCGCCGCCGCCGCGATCCCCATCGAGGCCCGTGTCGAGAGAGAGTTCATCGTGCTATCCATCCCGTTCTCGGCTTGACAACTGTCCCAATGGGGCTTGGTTGCAGCGGCAAAGAGAGCGTCGCCGTTTTTTCACGAATCGTAAATAAGATCCGGTTCGGCATCCGCAATGCGGTTGATTCGCCGCGCGCCCGCCGAGCATCCCCAGCATGCCATGGATCGCGCCGAGGCCGCGGGGCATCGCGAGGCGCGGTAAAGGCTTCGTGTCGCCCGTCCCGTCGCAGACCCCGTCAGCGGCACATCGGGATGGGCGCGTAGCCCGCGAGATTGCCTTCGGAATCGAAGGTCGGCTGCAGGGCGGGCGGGCAGCCGTTGCCGACCGCGAGCGGCTCCGGCGCCGCGGGGAACAGCGGGTAGCCGTAGATGTCGTAGCGCACCGGCACGGGACGCACGGGGATCCGCGGCACCCGGACGCCGCCGCCGCCCTGCACCGCCAGGCCGTAGGCGCCCGCGCCATAGGCCGGCGCGGCCGCGGCGGGCAGGTCGGCCGCCTCCGCGGCGACCACGCCCCCGGGGCCGGCGGCGACCAGGAGGGAGACGATGAGCGGGCGGAGCGATCGCGACATGGTGCACGGGTCCCGGTGAGATCGATGCGGGCGGCGCGGGCCGGGCCGGGCCCGACAGCCGCGCCTCCACTTCGGGAAGGTCGGCGAGGAGGATGGACGAGGCGGCCTATCACCATGTTAAGCCGTGCGTCCCGTCCGCCGCCCAACGTCCCGAGCCCCGCTTTGTCTTCATCCTCCAACGACCTTATCGCCGACCGCCGTTACGCCTGGGCCAAGGGCCTGGCGGAGGACGGCGACGTCGCGGCCGCCGCGGACCTCTTCGCGCAGGTGGTCGAGCGCGTGCCCGGCTGGGCGCCGGGCTGGGCCGGACTCGCGGAGGCGCGCGCGAGCGCGACGGCGACGTCGGCGGGGCCCGCGAGGCCTGGACCCGCGTCGCGGAGCGCGACCCCTCCGGCGCCCTCGGCGCCGCCGCGCATCTCGCCCGGCTCGACGGTCGCAGTCCCGCCACCCTGCCGAGCGGCTACGTCCGGGCCCTCTTCGACGATTACGCGCCGCGGTTCGACCGCCATCTCGTGGCGACGCTGGAGTACCGGGGCACTGCGTTGCTCGTCGCCGCGCTCGACCGCGCCGCGCCGGGCCGGAGCTTCGGCCGCGCGCTCGACCTCGGCTGCGGCACGGGCCTCATGGGCGCGGCCCTGGCGGGGCGCGCCGGCCGGATCGACGGCGTCGACCTGTCGCCCGCCATGATCGCGCGGGCGCGCGAGACCGGCGCCTATGCGGAGCTGACGGCCGGATCGCTCGAGGACGGGCTCGCCGCGACGCCCGACGGCGCCTACGACCTCGTGACCGCCGCCGACGTGCTGGTCTATATCGGGGACCTCGCCCCCGTCCTGGCGGGGGCGGCCCGGGTCCTCGAGGACGGCGGATGGCTGGCCTTCACCGTCCAGTCGCGCGAGGGCGACGGATTCGCGCTCGGCGCCGACATGCGCTTCAGCCACGGCCGGGACTATGTGGCGCGGGAGCTCTCCGCCGCGGGGTTCCGCGACGCGCTGCTGGAATCGGCATCGACGCGCCGCGAGAAGGGCGCGGCGGTGCCGGGCCTCGTGGCGGTGGCCCGGCGCTGACGCCGCGCGGCCCGACGCGCCACCCCGCGCTGCCGGGCGGTCGCCCGGCACATCCGGCTCAGCGCGACGGCAAGGTCGATCCGTTCAACAGGGCGACGAGATCGCTCTGCCTCCGGATCCCGGTCTTGTCGAAGACGCTCTTCAGCTGCGCCCGCAGCGTTTCCGGGCTCAAGCCCCTCAGCGCGGCGATCGCCTTCAGGCTCTGTCCCTCTCCGAGGGCCCGGGCGAGGCGGGACTCGGCCGGCGGGAGGTCGAACAATCCCTGGGTCACCGCGGCCGACGGGAGACTGGGCCGGTCGACGGGCGTCACGACCAGCAGGAGGGAATTGTCCGGCAGCACGTCGAGCGCCATCCCGCGCACGGGGATCAGGTGGAAGACGAACGGGCAACGCTCCCCGTCGGCCCGCACCGGGATCGACAGCGTCGCCGCCAGCTGCGAGGCCGCGTCGCGGCGGGCCAGGACGTTTCTCAGCAGGGCATCGGCGGCCGGGTCGGTCAAGGCGAGCCGCCCCGCCGCCTCCCGCACCACGGCCGGCATCAGGGCCTCGAACAATGCGTTGGCGGCGCGCAGACGGCCGCTTCCGGCCGCCATCACGGCGGCCGGCAGACCGAGCAGGCCGAGGGTCTGGGCCGCGATCCTCGCGCGCTCGGCGCCGATCCGGGCGGCGATCAGGCCCGCGCGCGCCAGATGCGGGCGCAGCACGTCGAGGCGCGACACGGCCTCGGCGGGGAAAGGGCCGTCGGCGAGGCGCCGTTCCATGTTGTAGACGAGCAGGTCTCCGGTCGGCACGCGGACCACGGTGCCGGCCGCCCAGCCGAAGCCATGCGGATGGAGGAGATCCCTGTGCAACGGATCGCGGGCGATCTCGTCCTCGGCGTAGAGGTCGAGATCGGTGGCGAAACCGTCGAGTTCGAGCGCGATCTGCCGGAAGGCGCGGGTGTTGCGCGTCATCCAGCCGTCGGCGACGAAGACATGCATGACGGACGCCGTGGCCGGCGCCGAGGTCCACCATTCGACGCCCTGGCGGTCCGCCGTGAACAGGACGCCGCCGGCCGCGCCGACCGCCGTCGCGAGCGCCTCCAGGGCCGTGGGCCAGGATGACGGCACCAGGGCCGCCTCGTAGATGGCGTCCGTGAGCTGTTCGAGCGACACGTCCATGGTCTTCGATCCGCTCCATCGATCGGGCCGCCACCCGGGACCGTGACGCATGGTGACGGCTCCGGACGCGGGTGGGCAAGCGGAAAGCCGTGCCTCCGCAGGGCTCCGAAGTCAGGTTAACGGTGTCGGGACCGTCCTTCTCCCCTCCGGGGAGAAGGTGTCCATCGCGCCAGCGATGGACGGATGAGGGGCAACCAGGGGTTAATTTTTGGCCAGCGCGCGGGGCTCACCACCCTCATCCGTCGCGGCTGCGCCGCGACACCTTCTCCCGCCAGCGGGAGAAGGGCGCACCCGACCGTCGGCTGTTAACCTGACTTCGGAGCCCTGCGTGCCTCCGCGGATGCCGAGCGGGCCGCCGAGGCGGATCTCCCGCGACGTCGCGTCGGCCGACCGGGCCCGACGGCCCGCGCGGCTCAGGGTAGCCGGGGCGCCAGCGTGATCAGCGCCACCGCCACCACGGCGAGGACGAGGCCGGCGCCCTCCACCGCCCCGACCCGCTCGCCGTAGACCAGGATCGCGATGGCGTTGACGGCGAGGAGTTGCAGCACCGCCGAGATGCTGAAGGCCGTGGCCATCCCGAGGTCCCGGACCAGTCGCAGCATGAGGAGATTGCCGGCCGTGTAGAGCGCCATGGTCTGCAGGATCTTCCAGGGCGAGGGCGACAGCGCCCAGGCCTTGGCGCTGCTGGCGGCGGCGATGAAGATGGCGCAGGCCAGGACGAGTTGCAGCAGAGCGGTGAGTTTCATCGGTCCGGGCTCGACAGGGTCCCCGCACCCTAGAACAGGATCCGCTGTCTTGGAATCGCCCGCAACATGGCAAGCCGATGAACCTGCTCTCGATTCGGAGCCGGAGCCGACACCGCGACGGCGTTCGGGCGCGGTCCGCGGCATGGCGGACGGCCCCGCGGGCGCGGGTTCAGGCCGCGCGCGTCAGGCAGGGGACCGGCGGCGCCCCCCCGGCGATGAGTCGCCCGATGTCGTCGGCGGCCAGGGGACGGCCGAGGAAATATCCCTGCCCGTAGTCGCACCCATGCGCGGTCAGGGCGTCGAGGTGGTCACCGCTTTCGATCCCCTCCGCGACCGTGAAGATCCCGAGGCTGTGCGTGAGGGCCAGGATGGTCTCGATGATCTTGGCCGATTCGGCGTCGGTCAGCATGGATTGCACGAAGGACCGATCGATCTTGAGCTTGTCGAACTTGAGGCTGCGCAGGTGGTGCAGGCTCGAATAGCCCGTACCGAAATCGTCGAGCGAGATCCGGACGCCGCGCGCCCGCAGTGCCGTGATGACGGTCTTGGCGCTGGCGAGGTCGCCGATGAGGGCGTTTTCGGTGATCTCGAGTTCGAGCCGCTGCGCCGGGAAGCTCTCGTCGGCGAGAAGCTTCAGGATGGCGTCCGGGAACTGGACGTCGGAGATCTGAGCCGGCGTCACGTTCATGGCGAGCGTCGTCGCCTCCGGCCAGTCCCGCGCGTCGCGGCAGGCCTGTCTCAGCACGGAATAGGTCAGCTCCGGGATCAGGCCGGCGTCGTCGGCGATCTGGATGAACTCGCCCGGCGCGCGGACGACGTCGCCGTCGTGCCAGCGCGACAGGATCTCGAAACCGACCATCCGCTGTGTCTGGAGATCGACCAGCGGCTGGTAGTGGGGCCGGATGTGGCCGTCGCGGATCGCCATGCAGAGCCGGGCTTCGAGATCGGCCCGGGCGCGCAGTTGGACATCCATGTCGATCTCGAAGGACCGGAAGCCGCCGCGATCCTCCCGCTTGGCCTTGTACATGGCGAGGTCGGCCGCGCGCAGGAGCGCCTCGGGGTCGTCGCCGTCCGACGGCCAGCGCGCGATGCCGACCGACGTGCCGACCGTGACGGAAACGGTCGTCGATGGCGATCGGTGCGCCGATCCCGGCGATGATGCGCTTGGCGACCCTGTAGGGCGCGTCCGATCCCGGTTCGTGCTCCAGCACGACGGCGAATTCATCCCCGCCGAGCCGGGCCGCGACCTCGCCCGAGCGCACGTTCGCGTTCAGCCGCTCCGCCACGGCGCAGAGGACCTTGTCGCCGGCGCCATGGCCGTAGATGTCGTTGATGGGTTTGAAACGGTCGAGGTCGAGCACCAGGATCGAACAGGCCTGGCCGCGGCGGCTGCTGCGCGCCATGGCGTCGGCGATCGCGGCCGTCAGCACGCGGCGATTGGGCAACCCCGTCAAAGCGTCGTGCCGCGCGAGGGCGTCGGCGCGCTGGTGGGCGGCCTTGGTCTCCTCGTGGGCCACCGACAGGGCGACGGCATTGCCGCGGAAGACGTCGAGCGCCCGGGCCATGTCGTCGACCTCGCCGCCGCGTCCCGACGAGAAGGGCCTGGCGTCGAGCTTGCCCTGCGACAGCGCCACGAGCGCTCCCGTCATGCGGGCCAGCGGACGGAACACGCCGACGAGCAGCAGGCAGAGGATCGCAACGCCGATGGCGATCGCGCATCCCGCAACGGCGAGGACGGTCAAGCGCGCGCCGGCGACGAGGTCCGCCACCTGTCCCCGAGCCTCGCGCGCTTCGGTTTCGGCGAGCTTCGCCAGACCGTTCGCTTGACGGGTCATCTCGTCGAAGGCGGCCGACAGTTTCGCCCCGTCCTCGGCCGATTGCCGCAATTCGTCGGGCGATCGGGCATCGGTCTCGCGATGCACGGCGAAATAGGCCTGCCGGCAACTTTCGAGGTTCTGGAGCAGTCGCCGCTCCAGGTCGGAATCGGCGTAGAGCCTGTACACCGCGACCCGGTCGTCGGCGGCGCGGATGCGGTCCTCGATCAGATCTTCGGCACGCGCCTGCTGCACGGGATCGTCCGAGGTCCGACGGATGGTGTCGAGCAACCGGAGTTGCTGGCCGAGGTCGACGATATTGGCGGCGATGCGGGTCTTTTCGATGACGCGACCGTTGAGGTCGCCGGCGAGGCGGCCGATCCTCCCGGTCCCATCGATCGCGGCGCCCGCGACGGTCGCCAGAAGGGCCAGCATGGCCGCGAAGCTGCATACGACCTGGGCCTTGATCTTCACGGGAGCCTCTCGACTGTTTCAATCATCAGATGCACTCGGGCATCAAACAAGCGCACCCTGAACGAACCGTTGCGGCGCGCGGATCGGCACCCGGAGGCTGGGCGCATGCTTAATGGGCCCGAAAGCGCCGGCCGCTCTGGTTCGGATGGCGGATGTCACGGCCGCCCGTCCTGACCTACATGTTGGGCGTGCCTCCCTCTGCCGCCTCCCTCCCCCGCGCCGTCGCCGGCGACCTCCACCGCGGTACCGGCGCGCCTGCGCCGGAGGCCGCCGCCCGCCGCGCCGCCCTGCCCCCCGCCTTCCAGGCCTGGTTCGCGGGCCGGGGCTGGGCGCCGCGCCCGCACCAGCTGGAGCTTCTGGCCGAGGCCGAGGCCGGCCGCTCGGCGCTGCTCATCGCCCCGACGGGCGCCGGCAAGACCCTCGCGGGCTTCCTGCCGAGCCTCGTCGACCTCGCGGGCCGGCCCAAGCGGCGCCCCGGCCTCCACACGCTCTACATCTCGCCCCTCAAGGCCCTGTCGGTCGACGTCGCCCGCAACCTCGACCGGCCCGTGGCCGACATGGGCCTCGCCATCCGCATCGAGACCCGCACGGGCGACACCTCGGCGAGCAAGCGCCAGCGCCAGCGGCGCGACCCGCCCGACATCCTGCTCACCACGCCCGCGCAGATCGCGCTGCTGCTGGCCAATCCCGGCGCGAGGGAGCTCTTCGCCGATCTCAGGCGCATCGTGCTCGACGAGCTCCACGCCCTCGTCACCTCCAAGCGCGGCGACCTCCTGGCGCTCGACCTCGCGCGGCTGCGCCGCCTCGCGCCCGGGGTGCAGACCGTGGGGCTCTCCGCCACCGTGCGCGAACCGCGGGAACTCGCCGCCTATCTCCACGGCCGCGCCGACCCGCCGCCCGCCATCGTGACGGCGCCCGAGGGCGCGGCGGCCCACATCACGATGCTGGATTCGCGCGAGCGCCTGCCCTGGGCGGGCCACAGCGCCCGCCACGCGCTGAAGGAGATCTACGACGAGATCCGGCGCGTGAAACTGGCGCTGCTCTTCGTCAACACGCGCTTCCAGGCCGAGCAGCTCTTCTGGGATCTGTGGCGCATCAACGCCGACAACCTGCCGATCGCGCTCCACCACGGCGCGCTCGACGTCGGCCAGCGCCGCCAGGTCGAGGCCGCCATGGCGGAGGGCCGTCTCAAGGCCGTGGTGGCGACCGCGACGCTCGACCTCGGCATCGACTGGGGCGACGTCGACCTCGTCATCAACGTCGGCGCGCCGAAGGGCGCGAGCCGGCTCATCCAGCGCATCGGCCGCGCCAACCACCGGCTCGACGAGGCCTCGCGCGCCATCCTGGTGCCGGCCAACCGCTTCGAGGTGCTGGAGTGCCGCGCCGCCATCGAGGCCGCGACCGCCGGCCTGCAGGACACCCCGGCCGCGCGCACCGGCGCCCTCGACGTGCTCGCCCAGCACGTCCTCGGCATGGCCTGCGCCGAGCCCTTCGACGCCGACGCCTTCTACGCCGAAGTGACCGATGCCGCGCCCTACGCGGGGCTCGACCGCGCGGATTTCGACCGCGCGGTCCAGTTCGTCGCCCACGGCGGCTACGCGCTCCAGGCCTACGACCGCTTCGCCAAGATCCGGCAGGACAAGGACGGGCGCTGGCGCGTGTCGAACGGCCAGGTGGCCCAGCAGTACCGCATGAACGTCGGCACCATCGTACAGGCCTCCATGCTGAAGGTCAGGCTGGTGCGCTCGCGCTCCGCCGCGCCCGGGCCGGGCGGGCTGCCGACCGCCACGGGGCCCATCGGCCGGGGCGGCAGGGTGCTGGGCCAGGTGGAGGACGGCTTCCTCGAAACGCTGCTGCCCGGCGACACGTTTCTGTTCGGCGGCGAGATCCTGGCGCTCCAGGCCATCGTGGACGACGAGGCGCTCTGCGCCCGCGTCGCCGGCACGGAGCCCAAGATCCCCTCCTACGCGGGCTCGAAGTTCCCCCTCACCACCTATCTCGCCGAACAGGTCAGGGCCATGACGTCGCGCCCGGAGGACTTCGACCTGCCCGGCCAGGTCGAGGACTGGCTGGCGCTGCAGGCGGCGAAATCGGCCCTGCCCCCGCGCGATCGCATGCTGGTCGAGACCTTTCCGCGGGGCGGCCGGCACTACCTCGTGGCCTACGCGTTCGAGGGCCGCCTCGCGCACCAGACGCTCGGCATGCTGCTCAGCCGCCGCATGGAGCGGGCGCGGCTGCGCCCCATGGGCTTCGTGGCCAACGACTACGCCATCGCGGTCTGGTCCCACCACGACGTCGGCGCGCGCATCGCCCGGGGGCTCGTGACGCTGGAAGGGCTGTTCGACGAGGACATGCTGGGGGACGACCTCGAGGCCTGGCTCGACGAATCCTCCATGATGAAGCGCACCTTCCGCATCTGCGCCACCATCGCGGGCCTCGTCGAGCGCCGCCATCCGGGCCGCGAGAAGACCGGGCGGCAGATGACGGTCTCGACCAACCTCGTCTACGACGTGCTGCGCCGCCACGAGCCGGACCACCTCCTGCTCCAGGCGGCGCGCGACGATGCGGCGACGGGACTCCTCGATCTCGCGCGGCTCGGCGAGCTACTGTCGCGCATCCGCGGGCGGATCCTGCACAAGCCCCTGCGGAAGATCTCACCGCTCGCCGTCCCGATCATGCTGGAGATCGGGCGCGAGCCCGTCTACGGCGAGGCCGAGGATGCGGTCTTGGCCGATGCCGCGGACGTTCTCATCGAGGAAGCCATCGCGGACGATGACAGCGTTGAAACGGAAGGCGCCGGTCGAGGCCAGACCCGGCGTGCTGAGCCGCGTGCATAGCCATGTCGCGGTCGCGGGCGTGGACCTGCTGGCGGATGTGTGCGGCGCCCTGTTCCACGAGGCGGAGCGCGTGCTCCTCGTGGCGGATCTCCACCTCGAGAAGGGCTCGTCCTTCGCGCGGCGCGGCCTCATGCTGCCCCCCTACGACACGGCCGCCACCCTGGCCAAGCTCGCCGCCGTGGTGGCGCGCACCCGGCCCCGGCTCGTCGTGGCGCTGGGAGATTCGTTCCACGACCGGGCGGGCGCGACCCGCATGGGCGAGGCCGACCGGGCGGCGCTCGGGGCGCTGCAGGCGGGCCGCGACTGGCTGTGGCTCGCCGGCAACCACGACCCCGCCCCGCCCGAAGGCCTCGGCGGCCTCACGGCCGAAACCTGGTCCCTCGGGCCGCTGACGCTGCGCCACGAACCGCTGCCGGGCGCCGCGGCGGGCGAGATCGCCGGCCATCTCCATCCCGTCGCCATCGTGGCGGGCGCCGGCGGGGCGGTCCGGCGGCGCGCCTTCGTGTCGGACGGCACGCGCTGCATCATGCCGGCCTTCGGCGCCTATGCGGGCGGGCTCAACTTCCGCCATCCCGCCTTCGCGGGCCTGTTCAAGGACGGCCGTCGCATCGCCCACGCGCTCGGGCGGGACCGCGTCTACGCCATCCCCGAGAGCCGCTGCCTGGCGGGCGCGTGACGCGCAGGAGCGCGTGACGGGCCCGTCGCGCGATCAGGCCATCTGTTCGCGCTGCGCGCCCGAATCCGGCCGCGCCGGGCCCAGCACCGGTTCCTCGCCGAGGGGAGCGTTCTGCATGACCGAGAACTGCCCCTTGCCGTCGAGGCTCGGGCCGTCGGTCCAGCGGCCCGCCATGGGGGGCGTGCCGTCCGCCGCGGACCCGAAGAAGGCATAGGAGTACGTCGTGTTCTCCTTGGACTGGTCGAAACTGTTGGGGTCGGCAGCGACGCCTTCTCGCCCATCTCCTCGATCACGGCGAGCCACTGCTGCTGGTGCATGGTGTCGCGCGCGATCATGAAGGCCAGCATGTCCTTCATGCCGGGATCATTGGTCGCGTTGTAGAGGCGGACGGCCAGCACGCGGCCCGTCGATTCGGCCGCGACGTTGCAATACATGTCGGCGGCGAGGTTCCCGCTCGCGTAGATGTGCGACATGTCGAAGGGGACGCCGTCCGAATTGGCCGGGAAGGCCGCGAGGCCGGTCGACAGGACGTGGCGTTGCAGCATGGCGCCGATCACGCCCTTGGTGTCGCCCCCGCCCATGATCGAGCCCACGATCCCGTCGGCCGCCGCGTTCTCCTGCTCGGTGACGGGCGCCTTGTCGAGGTTCAACGCGACCGCGGTGGCCAACATCTCGATGTGCCCCATCTCCTCGGTAGCGGTGTTGAGCAACAAATCGCGGTATTTGGTTTTGGGGCCGCGCGCCCCCCAACCCTGGAAAAAATACTGCATGCAGACGCGGATCTCGCCCTCGATGCCGCCGATGGCCTGCTGGAGCTGGCGCGCGAAGAGCGGATCCGGCGTCTCCACCCGAACCGGGTACTGCAGCCTCTTGTCTAAATAGAACATGGAACTTCTCCGTCGAAGCCGTCGTGGAGGCGCGCATCGGAACTCCCGCGCAGTTTATTTGTGAGTCACGGGATGACGTCGCCGAGTTCTATGCCTCGCCGCCATGCTTCAAGGGTCAAAAGACGCACGATCCGAGGAAGGTTCGGGGCGATGTGGGATTTATTGTCGGATCTACATAAGTCAGATGCTCGACGAAACTGGGTCCTACCTGAGCGACCAGCCGGCGAAGAGGGCGAGTCCGAGCGCGATCCAGACCACCTGATCGTTGACGAGGCCGGAATGGAGGCGCTGGAGGCCGTCGAGGACGGGACGGGACAGGCGGTCCACCGCGGCCGGCAGGGCGTGCGGCAGGCGTTCGCGGAACAGCGCGAAACCCGCGATTGCCGACCGTGCCGAGCAGCGCCAGCCAGGGTTCGGCGAGGCTCCAGCGGTCCGGCACCGGCAGGACCGCGGGCCGGAGCCCGAAGGATGGCACGAGATCGGCCGCGACCGTGCGGGCGAGATCGGCCGGCACTCCGGCATCGAGCGCCAGCAGCACGGCGGCCGGGACCAGCATCAGCCACAGCGGGCGGTCCGCCTTTTCCTGCTCCTCCTCGCTCGGCGCCCGGACCTCGTCGCCGGGATCGGGCCCGAGGCCGAGGTAGACGCGGCCCGCGGCCCTGAGCACGGCCGCGCCGGTGAGGGCCGTGCCGAGCAGCAGGCAGGCGTGCAGCCAGGGGGCGGCCGGCCCCGCGGCCGCGGCGCCGACGAGATCGGCCCCGCCGTGGAGCAGGCCGACGGGCGCGCCGCCGAGCAGCAGGGCCGCTACGGCCGTGGCGAGGCCGGCCGGCCAGAGGCCGCGGCCGAGCCCGCGCAGTTCGAGTTCATCGACCGAGGCCCGGGTGGCGAGCAGGATACCGACCAGCATGAAGAGCGCGCCCTTCACGGCGCCGTGGCCCAGGAGATAGGCGAAGAGGCCCGCGAAACCCGTGCCCGAGAGGGCCGCGACGCCCGTCAGCATGATGCCCAGATGCGAGATGGTCGAGAAGGCGAGGAGGCGCTGCAGGTGGCGTTGCCGCCAAGCCATCAGCGCGCCGACCACGGCCGTGACGCCGCCGAGGCCCGGCAGCAGGCTCTGGGCGAGAGCCGTCACCTCCGCCGATCCCGCGAAGACCTGGACCAGGAGCTTGGCGAAGCCGAAGAGGCCGAGCGGCACCATGGCGCCCGAGAACACCACCGAGACCGGGCTCGGCGCCACCGCATGGGCGTCGGCCAGCCAGAACTGGAACGGCACCACGGCGGCCTTGACGAGGAGGCCGCAGGCCAGGAGGCAGAAGGCGCCGAGCACCACGGGATCGGAGCCGGCGCCGGCGATCTTCACCCCCAGGGCGGCGAAGTCGAGCGCCCCGTGGCGGGCATAGAGGAGGCCGATGCCGGCCAGCATGAAGGTGGCGGCGAGGCTGTTGCAGACGGTGACGTTGAGCGCCCCCGCCAGCGAGGATCGCCGCAGCGAGAACCCCGTGAGGGCGAAGCCCGCCACCGACATGACCTCGAACCAGACGAAGAGGTTGAACAGGTCGCGCGTCAGGCAGAAACCCTGCATGGCGGCGAGGAACAGCAGCATGATGGTGTGGAAGGTGGCCCGGGCGGAATCGAAGAATCCGCCGGCGAAGACCAGGGTGGCGGCGAAGAGCGAGGCGATGAAGCTCGCCAGACCCGCGCTCGCCGGGTCGGCCGCGAAGGCGATGCCGAGCGTCGCGTCGGGCCGGGGCGTCCAGCCGCCGAACCAGTAGACCGGAATGCCTCCGGCGCCGCCCCGCGCCAGGATCCCGGCCAGGACCGCGACAGCCGCGGCGACCAGGATCGAGACGGCCTGGGGGACGCGGGACGGCAGGAGGTGGCCGAGCGCCAGCCGGGCGGCGGCGGCGAGCAGCGGCAGCACCACGGGCCAGGGCAGGACATCCGGCAGGCTCACCGCGTCTCGCCCCGCAGGGGCTCGATCTCCTGCGGATCCAGCGTGCCCTCGCGCTTGTGGACCTGGAGCGCCAGCGCGAGCAGCAGCGCCGAGACGGTGGCGCCCACCACGATGTCGGTGAGGACCAGCGCCTGGACCACGGGATCGACGGCGGGCGTGCCGGGCGGGTGGTCGTAGAAGATCGGGGGGCCCGCGCCCCAACGGTAGCCGATGCCGAGCAGCAGAACGTAGGTCGAGGACTGGAGCACCGTCATGCAGCCGATGAGGTGGACGTAGTTGCGGCTCGTCACGACACCGTAGAGACCCACGGCGAAGAGCCAGGCCGCCACGATCCAGGGCAGGACGCTCATGGCTCTCCGCCCTCCCCGGCGTCCGCCACCTCGGTGTCGAGCGCCCGCGTCTCCTCGAGGAACTCCACCATCAGCACCGCGAAGCCGCCCGCCACCGCGACGGCCACCCCGGCATTCTCGACCAGCATCAGGCCGCCCGACAGCATGTCGCCGATCGTGCCGAGGGGCAGGACGTTCGCGAGGAACGGCCGGCCCATCGCCACCGGCAGGAGTCCCGCCCCGACGAACAGGAGCGCGCCGCCGCCCTCGCAGGCCTCGAGGATCGGCGAGCGCACGAGGGCGCGCCAGCGCCGGTAGCCCTCGCCGAGGTAGAGCATCAGGAGGCCCGAGGCGACGATGACGCCGCCCTGGAACCCGCCGCCGGGCGTCGCCGTGGCGTGGAGCGCCACATAGGCGCCGAAGATCAGCGTGAAGGCGCCGAAGACCCGGCAGGCCAGCACGACGGCGTCCGAGCGGAGCTCGACCGGCCGGCCCGGGATCCGCCCGGCCCGCGCCGCCAGGGCCTCGCCGCGGCCGCCCCGCAGCAGCAGCACCGTGCCGGCGACGGCGCAGAGCAGCATGAACTCCTCGCCGACCGTGTCGAAGCCGCGGACGTCGAAATTGACCGCGCTGACCATGTTGGTGACGTGGCGCAGCCCCGGCAGCAGGTGGTTGACGGCCTGGCCGTAGGGCGAGGTCGGCGCGCCGAAGCCCGGCAGGGCCGCGCCGACGCGCCAGGCGCCCGGCAGGACGGCGAGGCCGGCGAGCGCCAGCAGCAGCAGGCGGGCGCGGGGCGTCATCGCGCCCGCCGCCCGTTGATCCGCACCGCCGCCAGCGTGGCGAGGAAGAGCAGCGGCACCGCCACGGTGCCGACCGCGAGTTCCGAGAGGGCGACGTCGGGGGCCTGGAGGGCGAAGAACAGCAGCGTGAGGACGAGCCCGTTGCCCGCCAGGGCGAAGACCTGCCGCCCCGGCTCGCGCGACAGGACGACCGCGAGGCCGGAGGCAGCGGCGAGCAGCAGCAGGGCCGCGAGGAGGAGCGCCATCATCGCGGGGTCACGCCTGGGGGCCGTCGCGCAGCAGCAGCGCCCGGCCCGCCGCATGGGTGCCGGCGGCGCCCGTCGCCAGGACGAAGACCGCCAGCGCAGCGAGCTTGACCGACCGGGCCGAGACGCCGTCGGCCAGCAGCCCCGCGAGGGCCAGCGGCACGCCGGCCGCCGCGTTGACGAAGGTGACGGCATGCAGCCGGTCCAGCGCCGAAGTCAGGCGGATCGCGCCGAAACAGCCGATCCAGGCCGACAGGACCACGACGACGAGGCAGGCGTCCGCCAGGATCGCCGTCACAGCCAGCGCTCCAGGACGACGGCGTAGAGGAGCGAGGCGGGCAGCGTCAGGACCCCGAAGGTCACGGCGAGGTCGATGGAGGAGGCCTGGTCGAAGGCGAAGCTCATCAGCGCCATGGCCATCATGGCCACCGACCCGGCGAGCTGGACGGCGACGAAGCGCTGCCCGATCCGGCCCCGCCAGGCGAGCGCCAGCGCCGCCACGAGCGGCGGCAGGAGCGCCAGCAGCGCGACGAGCCAGGCCGACATCAGGACGGCCACCGGGGAGCGCCGGAGGGCCTCTGCCCGGCGAAGGCGTGGTAGAGGATCGTGTCCTCGTCGCGCGGCAGGCGGAGCACGTAGGCGTCGGGCGCGAGCGAGGCGGCGAGAACGACGACCGCACGACGCCCCGCCTCGCGCGGCGCGTCGCGCCCGCCGCCGGGAAAAATCGCGCGCCACGCGGGCGCCGGCGACCGGGCCGAGGAGCGCCGCGGCGAGCCGCCCGCCGACCGCGACGGTGGCGGAGGGGAGGCCGCCGACGGCACGGGCCAGGACCGCGAGGGCGTCGCGGTCGAAGGCGAAGCGCCCGGCGCCCGCGCCCAGCAGGGCGCGATGCCACAGCGCCGCCGCCACGCCGAGCAGCCCGGCGGCCACGAGCTCGTCGCCGCTGAGCTGGCCGGCCAGGACCAGATAGGACGCCGCCCCGAGCGACCAGACCCAGACCGCCGTCATCGCCCCGTCCCCGCTCGCCGTGCAGCGCCGGGGAGCCTACACGGCCGCCTCGGCGCTTGGGAAGGCCGCGGGGCCCGAGGTGCGCTGCCGCACCCTCGGGCGGGGGAACAAAAGGCCGGCCCGGCCCTTCTCCCGTCGCAGCAGGAGACCTCGCCGATGACCTCGACATCCGACGCGCTCAAGATGCCGTACTGGCACGTCTACACGGATGCGGACGGCGTCAGCCGCCAGGAGCGGTTCGCGCTCGAAGCCTTCGAACTCAAGGGCGTCAATCCCGATGTCGAGCCGCAGTGGAACGACAAGATGGAGAAGAGCGAGGCCGGCGTCACCTTCACCGTGCTGCCCGTCGGCTGGTTCGGCGACTGGCATGAGAACCCGAAGCCGCAATGGATCGCCATCCTCAGCGGTTGCTGGTTCGTCGAAACGATGGACGGCCATCGGATCGAGATGGGCCCTGGCGAGCTGATGATGGGCGAGGACCAGAACACGCGGGAGCGGGACGGCCGCAAGGGCCACAGGTCCGGCACCGTGGGGGACGAGCCCTGCACCATGATGGTGACCGGTCTCGACGTGACCCCGACCGTGAACCGGCCGGGCCGGTTCAAGTAAGGCCGGTCCGCCGCCGGCGCGCCCGGCCGGGGGTCTCGCGCGCGACGGCCGTCCCGGTGCCGCGGAACGGAATGGCCAAGCGCGGGCCCTGGCCCCTATAGTGCGGGGGATCGAGGCGCGGCCCGCATCGGCCGGACGAACCCTCGACCCCGGGGGCGGAACCATGAGCGACGAGGGCGACGATACGGATGCGATCCGCGCCATGGCGCGCGAGTTCGCCCGGGAGCGGATCGCGCCCCAGGCCCTCGCCTGGGACCGCGACAAGCATTTCCCGATCGACGTGATCCGCGCCGCGGCGGAGCTCGGCATGGCGGGGATCTGCGTCGACGAGGACGTGGGCGGCTCGGGACTGTCGCGGCTCCAGGCGGCGGTGATCTTCGAGGCCCTGGCCGAGGGCTGCCCGACGATCGCCGCCTATATCTCGATCCACAACATGTGCGCCTGGATGATCGACCGTTTCGGCGACGCCGGGCAGCGCCGGCGCTGGCTGCCGATGCTGTGCCGCATGGAGCGGCTCGCCTCCTATTGCCTCACCGAACCCGGCTCGGGCTCGGATGCCGCCGCGCTCCGCACTCGCGCGGTGCGGGGCGGCGACGACTACGTGCCCGACGGCCGCAAGCAGTTCATCTCCGGCGCCGGCAACCCGGACGACTTCTACGTCGTGATGGCGCGCACGGGCGGCGAAGGCCCGGCCGGCATCTCGGCCATCGTGGTCGAGGGCGGCACGCCCGGCCTGTCGTTCGGGGCGAACGAGCGCAAGATGGGCTGGAACGCCCAGCCGACGCGGGCCGTGGTCTTCGAGGCCTGCCGCGTCCCCGTCGCCAACCGGCTCGGCCCGGAAGGCGAGGGGTTCAGATACGCGATGCGCGGCCTCGACGGCGGGCGGCTCAACATCGCGGCCTGTTCGCTCGGCGGCGCCCAGGCGGCCTTCGACAAGGCCCTCGCCTATATGGCGGAACGGCGCACCTTCGGCCGGCGGCTCGACGAGTACCAGGCCCTGCAGTTCCGCCTCGCCGACATGGCGACGGACCTCGAAGCCGCGCGCGCGCTCCTCCACCGCGCCGCCCGGGCCCTCGACGCCGGGGCGCCCGACGCGACGCGGCTCTGCGCCATGGCCAAGCGCTTCGTCACCGACGCCGGCGCGCGCGTGGCCGACGAGGCGCTGCAGCTCCACGGCGGCTACGGCTACCTCGCCGACTATGGCGTCGAGAAGATCGTCCGCGACCTGCGGGTCCACCGCATCCTCGAAGGCACCAACGAGATCATGCGGCTCATCGTGGCGCGGTCGATCCTGGCGGAGCGGGGGTGAGGCGTGACGTCCACGCGGGGCGGGCCAGGGGCCGGTTTGGGACTTCGCGGGGCACCTGATACGCTGATGGGGAAGGATCGGAGATCCGCCGTGCTGAAGTCCCTGGGCGTCGAAGGCTGGAAGAGCATCGATTCCGCGACCCTCCACATCGATGCCCTGACGGTCCTGATCGGCACGAACGCCAGCGGCAAGTCGAACCTGCTCGACGCCCTGTCCTTCCTGGGTCGCACAGCCGGCGGTATGCTGCTGACCTCGGCGCTTCAGGGCGATGGTGCCCTGCCTCAGTTGCGGGGCGGGCTGGAATGGGCTCCGCGCCATCCCGGAGATCTGTTTACCATTCGGTCGACCGTAGCGGTGAACGAGACGCCGGACCTCGATTACGAGATCACCTGCCGCGTCGCGCGCAACCACTGCGAGGTCGTGTCGGAACAGCTTCAGCGATGGCGCTATCGCCTGGACAAGGATGGCAAGCGGGGTGCGACGAGAACCAAGGTCTCGTTGTTTTGGACGGAGCCGGTCAGCGATCCGTCTGTGACCATTACGGCCCGAACCTACAACTCGAAGGGCGGCACGCCGCGGCAGATGAGCCGCGCCACCAGCATCCTGTTCCAGCTTTTCGGCCAGAAGACGCTGAATGACACGCAGGAGGGCGTCGAAGCCGTTCTGACGGCCTTGCGGGGCATCTTCATCCTCGATCCGATCCCATCCCACATGCGAGGTTTCTCGCCGCTGTCGGACCGACTGGCTCCCGATGCGGGCAACATCGCCGGCGTCCTGGCGGCCATGAGGGCCGACATCAAGGATGATATTGAACTGAAGCTGACCCGCTACGTCGCCCGACTGCCTGAGCGGGACATTACGCGCGTCTACGCTGAGACAGTCGGCAAGTTCCACTCCGATGCCATGCTGTATTGTGAGGAGGGGTTCGGCGACGAAGGCCGGAGCCCTCTGATCGACGCGCGCGGCATGTCCGACGGCACGTTGCGCTTTCTGGCAATCCTGACGGCTCTTTTGACCAGACCGGAGGGTAGCCTGCTCGTCATCGAGGAAGTCGACAATGGATTACACCCGTCACGCTCGAACCTGTTGTTGACTATGCTCGGCACGGTCGGTGCGGAGCGGAGCGTCGACGTGATGGTGACCACGCACAACCCCGCCCTGCTCGATGCGATGGGGACCGAGATGGTGCCATTCATCACCGTCGCACACCGGGATCCACGGAGCGGAGCCACGATGCTCACGCTCCTGGAAGACATCCAGATGCTGCCGAAACTGCTCGCGCAGGGACCCGTCGGGCGGTTGTCCAGCCGCGGACTGATCGAGGAGGCTCTCGCCGCCGAGGTCGAGGAGCCGATCTGATGCCGGTTCGAGTCCTGATCCTCGACACGTCAGTGCTCTGCTGTTTCCTTCAGGTTCCCGGCAAGGAAACTTGCGGAAGCGACGACGACCGCTGGGATCATCGCCGCATCTCGGCCCTGATCGACGCGGAAGTGGATCGGGCCAGTCTGCTTGTCTTGCCGCTGGCCACCATCATCGAGACAGGCAACCACATCGCGCAAACCAAGCGGGGTGATCGCTTTACGGTGGCCATGCGGCTGGCCGGCTTCATCGCGTTGACCGCGGACGGGGCGAGCCCCTGGGCGGCCTTCACCCAGCAGTCCGGTCTTTGGGAACCCGGCACACTGAAGATCCTGGCCGAGACCTGGCCGCCGCTCGCGGCCGCCGGAACATCGATCGGGGACGCGACGATAAAGGACGTGGCCGAATTCTACGCCAAGGCTGGGTACGAGGTCGAGATCGTCACGGGCGATGCCGGTCTCAAGGCGTACCAGCCCCTAACGCCCCCGAAGATCCCGCGCCGTCGACGCGACCGCATCGTGCCGCGAGGAGGCGGCCCCGCATGACCGACCCCGTCGTGATCGTGGGCGCGGCCCGCACCCCCATGGGGGCCTTCCAGGGGGCGCTCGCCCCCGCCACGGCCCCGGAGCTCGGCGCGGCCGCGATCGGGGCCGCCGTGACGCGCTCGGGCCTCGCTCCCGAGAGCGTCGACGAAGTGCTGATGGGCTGCGTGCTGCCGGCCGGGCTCGGCCAGGCGCCCGCCCGCCAGGCGGCCCTCGGCGCCGGCCTGCCGCTCGCCGCCGCCTGCACCACCGTCAACAAGATGTGCGGCTCGGGCATGAAGGCCGCCATGCTGGGCCACGACCTGCTCGTCGCCGGCAGCGCCGAGGCCGTCGTGGCGGGCGGCATGGAGAGCATGTCCAACGCGCCCTATCTGCTCGACCGGGCCCGCGCCGGCTACCGGATGGGCCACGGCCGCGTCGTGGACCACATGTTCCTCGACGGGCTCGAGGACGCCTACGACCGCGGCCGGCTCATGGGCACCTTCGCGGAGGATTGCGCCGGCACGCTCGCGCTGTCGCGCGCCGACCAGGACGCCTACGCGCTCGAATCCCTGCGCCGGGCCCGCGCCGCCCAGGCCCAGGGCGCCTTCGCCGACGAGATCGTGCCCGTCGCCGTCACGGCGGGCCGGGCCGAGCGGCGGGTCGGCGAGGACGAGGGCCCGGGCCGGGCGGATCCGGACCGGATCCCCGCGCTGAAGCCCGCCTTCCGCGAGGGCGGCACCGTGACGGCCGCCAATGCCTCGTCCATCTCGGACGGGGCCGCCGCCCTCGTGCTGATGCGGCGCTCGACGGCGGAGCGGCGAGGCCTGCGGCCGCTGGCCGCCGTGATGGGGCACGCCTCCTTCGCCGACGCCCCCGCGCTCTTCCCCACGGCCCCGGTCGGCGCGCTGAAGCGCCTGTCGGAACGGACCGGCTGGGCGCTCGGCGCGGTCGACCTCTTCGAGATCAACGAGGCTTTCGCGGTCGTGGCTCTGGCGGCGATCCGGGCGCTCGACCTGCCGCACGAGAGGGTCAACGTCCACGGCGGCGCCTGCGCGCTCGGCCACCCGATCGGCGCCTCGGGCGCCCGCATCCTGGTGACGCTGCTGCACGCCCTGCGGCGGCACGGGCTCGCGCGCGGCATGGCGGCCCTGTGCATCGGGGGCGGCGAGGCCACCGCGGTGGCGCTGGAGAGGCTGGCGTAAGGGAGAGGCGGTGGGTCCGACGGCGCATCGCCGCTCCAGCGATCGGGCGACGCTATCGTGTCTCGCTCGATCCGGGCGGCGCCAGGGTGATCGGGACGTCCAACATGGCTCTGGTGACGCCCGGCAATTTCAGGGCGTCGGCGACCTGTGCGGCAGACCCTTCCGCCACGAGAGCCCGTCCAACCTCGCCGCCGATCAGGTGCAGGGACAACTGCCGTAGCGCCTCGACCGTATCGCCCGTGGCATCCCTCACCTCGGACTTCCTACGCTCAATCAAGGCCCGCCGATAGTCGGTGACCGAACCGAAATCGCTCGGGCGCACCTCCGGACGCATCCCAGCCCGCCGGCTTTCGTCGCCGTCCAGGATCAATACGACCCTCACCGGAGCCTCGTCGGACGTGGCTTCCAGGAAAGCTCGAAGGTCGCTGTTCGCCTTCGTCCCGTCATCAGGATCGAGCTTCATCACGCATCCTCGCTTCTGGCCTGAATGAGCCCGGCGCCCTGGCGTTCGCCGCGTTCTCCTGGCAACGCGCGGCACTGGGACACAAGCTGCTCCCTTAACTGCCACGCGTCCAGACCCGGCCGCCGCGCTGCGAGGAGGGCCGCGAGACCGGCCACCACAGCGGTCGACGGGGTCGTGCCGGACATTTCAGTGTAGAGACGGGTTCCCGCCTCGGCCGAGCACACCGCCTGGCCCGGCGCCACCAGCGAGGGCACCGCATATTCCAGATCCTCGAACACGCATCGGCCGCTTCCGCTGAATTCGGCGACCCGACATTCGCGATCCATCGCGCCGACGGAGAGGACGGCGTAGCAATCGCCTGGCGACGACGTCGTGTTCGCCCCACCGTTGCCGGCAGCCACGACCGGCAGGATGCCTCGCGTCATCATCGCCATCATGGCTGTCTGATAGATGCGGGAGGGTTCCGCTCCAAACTGTTCGCCGAGGCACAGCACCGCGATCCGAGCCAGTGGTTTGCCATGCGCATCCGACGCATCGCGCGAGCCAGTTCAACGCGGAAAGAATGGAAGCTTGCGTGCCCGAGCCCTTCCGATCCAGCACTTGCAGGCTGATCAGCCGGGCTCCTGGAGCCATGCCGACTGATCGACCGGCCACGAGGCTCGCCACGAAGGTCCCGTGACCGTTCGCGTCGCTCGGCGACACCATCCGTTCGCAGCGTCCGGCCTCGTCGAAAGCCAATGCCTGCCGGACTCTGCCCTTCAGTTCGGGATGCTCGGAGTCGATGCCGCTATCGATGATCGCGACGTTGACCCCGCTCCCTCGCCCGATCCCGGGGGGTCGCCTGCCCCGCGCTGGCAGGCCCACGGCACGCAGGTGCCAAAAACTGCGCCGCCACGTTTGCGGTGGATCGCGCGGCCGTTCCGACGCAGGGGGGTCGGGCGAGAGGTTCAGCCGCTCATCGTCCCGAAACGCGACGAGTGGACTGCCGAGCCGCTGCTCGACCTGCTGGCGAAGGTCCGGATCCATCCGCAACGTTCGGGCGGTCTCGTTCGCGATCTGAATGGCGCCGCAGTGGATCTCGCCTGCGAGCAGTACCAGGGCGCAGCGCCAACGATGATCGAGCAACCGTCCGACGTTTTCCGCCTTCCGGCCGATCGTGCCGAGCGGCGGAGCCGGCATCCCGGGCGCCTGGCGGACCCGAAGGAGGTTCTGGATCGTGAAGTCGCGCACCCGCTCAGACGGCCTGCACCAAGCCATGCCCCTGCCGGTCAGGAGCGGCGCCGAGATCCTTGCAGCTCTCGAACAACAATTCCTGGAGATCCGACACCGTCATATCGCGATAGCGTTCGATCAGCAGGGCAGCCAGTCCGGAAACGATCGGCGCCGCCATGGACGTACCGTCCCAGGCCTCGTAGCCACCGCCCATCACCGACGAGAACACCCCTTCGCCCGGTGCCACGACATCCGGCACGAAATATTGCTGGTTGTCCGGCGTCACGATCGAGCCGCCGCTGCTGAAGGAACTGACCTTTCGCGTTCCGATTGACTGCACCGACCGACACAACTTGAGCGTAGTTGCCGGGACTGCGAGTCTGATTCCTGCCCTCGTTGCCGATCGCGACGACCGGCAAGACGCCAACGAGGAGCAAATCGCCGATGACGGACTGCATACCATCGACCCATCCGCGGATGCCCGCGGACATGTTGACGATCTGGACCTCGGCTTGCAGCGCCGCCCATTCGAGAGCCAGGACGAAATTCGCCAGCGTCCCGCGGCCATTTGGGATCAGGATCCCGCTCATGACGTTTGCGCCCGGAGCGATCCCCACGGTTTTGCCGCAGATCAAACCGGCGACATGCGTCCCGTGCCCATCGGTGTCGACGGACGGGCTTACTGCCTTGGCCTGCCGATCTCGGATATCGAATTCGTAGGTTGCGACGACACGGCCTTCCAGTTCCGGATGGCTCGCATCGATCCCGGTATCCAGCACCGCTATCGTCACGCCCTGGCCCGTCGTCGCCTCCTTGCCGCGCCGCCGTCCCGACAGGCCCACAGCGGCCAAGTGCCAGCGATCATCGGCGGTGAGCTTTTGCCTAGCCTTGGTCGTACCGGCCGGCCGGTTGGGGTCGATCAACCCGATCGGCTGGTTGCGCAGGACCAGCAGATCCGGCCGCTCACGCCGCATGCGCTCGCCTTCTTCGTCCGACAAATCTACGAATTGCAGGCCTGTGACCGGTGTCTGATCGAAACCACCAAACACCACTTCGCCGCGATACTCGCGAACCGCGTCGCCGAGTTCCTTCTGTCGAGCATGGTTCGCCCGCATCATCTTTACTTCTTCGATCTGATTTGCCCTTTCTCGCTTGGAGATGCGCCGCGTACCAAGCGAAAGGCCCAGACTCTGATCCTCTTTCGGTCGCACGATATACAGTGCCATGCATTCACCCCAGACCCATCTCGCCTCCCTGCAGTTTTTGCGAGAAATAATTTGAAATTACAACTTATTATAGGTCTCATGTCGGCGGTGTCGGGCGAACGCACAGGTCGTGAAGCTCATGTTTCGAAGAGATGTCGAGGGCCTGCAGTCCCCTCACGCCATCGCCGCCACCCCGTCGAGCCTGCGCAGCACCGCCGCGAGCCGGTCGTCGCGGATCCCCATCTCGGCGAGGTGGGCCTGCGTATTGCGGACGTAGTCGATGTTGGGCCCGCCCGTGCCGTGCCCCTGGGCGACGTGGCGCGCCACCGTCTCGGTGTCGAGCGCGCCCGCATATTGGGGATGGCCGCGCAGCGCCACATAGGCCAGGGCCGCCAGCCTCCGGCCGTCCGCGAGGCGCACCGGCGCCGCAATCTCGGCATAGACCCCCGAAATCAGTTCGCGGCGCCGCACGGCGTCGAGGGTTGCGGCGCGCGCCGGGGCCGCGATACGGAAGCACTGTCCGACGCAGGAGCCGCCGCGGTCGAGCCCCAGCACGAGGCCGGGCCGCGCTTCGGTGCCGCGGTGATGGTGCGAATAGATGCAGCGGGCCCGATGATAGCCGAACAACCGTGCCCTGACGCGTTCCGCGAAGGCGAAATCCGGCCGCCACATCAAGGATCCGTAGGCGAAGATCCACAGATCGCCGCCGCCCTCGCCCTCCGTCATCCCCGCTCCCCCGCGCTGCCGCCCTTCCTAAGCAGGATCGCGCCCCGGAGGGAACCGTCGTGAGCCAGGGCATCGCGCTCCGCCGCGGCCGGCGCCGTCCCGGCGCGGCCGTGCTGGTGCCGCTGCTCTCCGTCACGATCCTGGTCCTCGGCTGGACGGTGCTGTGGGGCGTGGCGCGCCAGCAGGCCGGCGCCGCGCTCGACGGCTGGGATCGCGGCCGAAGCCGCGCACGGGCGGACCTGGACCTGTCCCGACAGCACCATCGACGGCTATCCGTTCCGGATCGCGATCGCGTGCCGAAACGTCGGGTTCAAGGGCGTCGTCGACGGCAGCCCGGGCGAAGGCCACCTCGCCGGGCTCACCGCTCGGGCCTGGCTCTACGAGCCGAGCGCCGTCTACCTCATCCTCGACGGCCCCATGACGCTGACGACCGCCGACAGGCGCGCCGACTTCACGCTCTCCTGGGAGCGGTTCGGCGCCAAGCTCCGCGGCGTCTTCGGCGAGCGGCGGCGGGCCGAGATCGTGGGCGAGGGCTTCGCCCTGGCGCGCCCGGACGGATCGGGCGCCACGGCTCGGCGCATCGCGCTGCGGGCCGGCCCCGCCGCCGGGGCCACCACCGGCACCGCGGCCGATGCCGTCGACATCGCGCTGTCGGGCCTCGCCGCGCCCCCGCTCGACGCCGTCACGGGCGAGGCGGCCCCGCTCGACGGGACCTTCGCCGGCACGGTGACGCGGGCCTACGGCGACCTGCCGGATCTCGGCCCCGCCACCGTGGACCGCTGGCGCCGCGCCGGAGGGCGGCTCGAGGTCGGCGACCTCGCCCTGACCAAGGGGCCGCTGTCGCTCGGCGCCGCCGGCACGCTCGGCCTCGACGAGTTCCACCGCCTCGACGGCCGGCTCGAGGCGCGGTTCGGCGGTTTCGAGCCGCTCGCCAAGCGCTTCGGCATCTCGCTCGGCGCCGTGCAGGTGGGCGGCCTCCTGGCCAACCTGCTCGGCACCCGGCCCGCCGCTGCCGCGGCGCCGCCCGGCACCGTGACGATGCCCGTGACCTTCGCGGGCGGAACCGTCTCGGTGGGTCCCTTCAAGACCGGGCTCCGCCTGTCGCCGCTCTACTGATCCCGCAAGCTCCCGACAGAAGGCCGCCTCTTGCCGTTCCGCTTCCTGACCGTCCTGGCGCTCGCCCTCGCGCTGCTCGCCCCGCCCGCCCTCGCCCAGGTGCCCAACAAGGCCGCCGGCGAGCTCGACATGGCCAAGCAGACGCTCGACGCCGTGGACCAGCGCCTGGCGCGCGGCGACCTCAGCGACGCGGTTCTGGTGCAGCTGCGCCAGCAGATCGATCCCGTGGCGGCGCAGATGAACACCGTGGCGGCGGATCTCGCGCCGCGCATCGCCGCCGTCAAGGACCGGCTGGCCCAGCTCGGCCCCAAGCCCGACGGGAAGAGCGGCACGACGGAAGCCCCGTCGATCACCGAGGAGCGGGCCAACCAGCAGAAGCTCTTCGACGACCTCGACGCCACGCAGAAGCGCGCCCGCGTCCTGGCCGTCCAGGCCGCCCAGGTCAGCGACACGGTCGTCGGGCGCCGCCGCGCCCTCTTCGCCCACGGGCTGTTCACGCGCTCGTCGAGCCTGCTCAGCCCCGGCCTGTGGAAGGCTGTGGCCGAGGAGGTGCCCGACGACGTCGCCCGCGTGGCGACGCTGGCGGGCAACTGGGCCCAGGCCGCCTACGACAGCCAGTCGCCCGCCCGGCGCACCGCCCTGGCGATCCTGTTGGCGCTGGTGGCGGCCCTCTACTATCCGGCCTGGCGCCTGGCGGTGCGCCTGCGCGGGCGCGATCCCTCCGCCAGGCCGTCCCGCTTCCTCAAGGCGGTCTGGGCCCTGCGGGTCATGGCCGCCACCGCCGTGGTGCCGACCGCCGCCGTGCTGGCGGTGGGCCTGCTCGTCACGCTCTTCGACCTGCCGACGCTGCTCTCCTCGATCGGCGCCGCCCTCACGGTCGCGGTCATCGGCGTGTCGGTCCTGATCGGGCTCGCCCGCGGGCTCTTCGCCCCAAGAGCCCGAACTGGCGCCTGCCGCCGATCGACGACGGCACCGCGAAGAACATGTACCACCTCACCATCCCCGCCACCGTGATGGTGGCGGCGGTGCATTTCGTCGAGGTGGTGAACGAGTTCATCGGGGTCGGCGTGCCGGTCGCCATCGCGACCCGCGGCATCGGCGCCGCCGCCGTGACGGTGGCGGTGGCCCTCGCGCTGCGCAAGAGCTGGCTGCGCCGGCAGGAGGCCACGCAGCGCGGCGCCTCCAGCCAGCGCTGGGCCACGCTGCTGCGCACGACCGGGCGGGCCGTCGGGCTCACGCTGCTGATCTCGGTCCTGGTGGGCTTCATCGCCTTCGCGGCCTTCCTGGTCGAGCAGCTCATCGCGGTGGCGGGCACGCTGGAGCTGCTCTACATCTTCCTGATCCTCACCGAGGAGGGCTTCGGCGCGCTGACCAAGGCCCAGACCCCGGCGGCGCAGGGCCTCTCGGCCGTGCTGGGGCTGCGCCAGGAGCGGATCGACCAGGCCGCCATCCTGCTCTCGGGCCTCGTCAAGGTGGCGCTCTACGTCGCCGCGGTGCTGCTGGTCCTGGCGCCCTGGCGCATCGAATCCGGCGACATGGTGGCGACGGCCGAAGCCGCTTTCTTCGGCTTCTCGCTCGGCGGGGCAACGATCTCGATCTCGTCGCTGCTCGTCGCCGTGCTGCTCTTCGTCGCCGCCATGACGGCCAAGCGCGCCGTGCAGCGCTGGCTGGAGACGCAATATCTCCCCCACACCCAGCTCGACAGCGGGTTGCAGAACTCGCTCGTCACGAGTTTCGGCTACGTGGGCTTCATCGTGGCGCTCGGCCTCGCCCTGGCCTATCTCGGCCTGTCCTTCGAGCGGCTGACGCTGATCGCCGGCGGCCTGTCGGTCGGCATCGGTCTCGGCCTACAGAGCGTGACCAACAACTTCGTCTCCGGCCTCATCATCCTGTGGGAGCGGGCCGTGCGGGTCGGCGACTGGGTCGAGGTCGGGGCCGAACAGGGCTACGTGCGCCGCATCAATGTGCGGGCGACCGAGATCGAGACCTTCGACCGGGCCCTCGTGATCATGCCCAACGCGTCCCTGATGTCGGGCGTCGTCAAGAACTGGGTGCGCAACGACCGGGTCGGCCGCATCAAGCTTTCCTTCACGGTGCCGCTCTCGGCCGATCCCGAGGAGGTCCGCACCGCGCTGGTCTCGACCGCCAAGGCGCATGACCGGGTCCTCGCCATCCCCACCCCCGCGGTGCTGTTCACGGCGCTGACCGAGGCCAACATGAGCTTCGACCTCATCTGCTTCGTCGAGGACGTCGAGAGCCGGGCCCGCATCACCTCCGACCTCCTCTACGACATCCACGCCAAGTTGAAGGCGGCCGGCTACGCCAACCCGCCCGCCGCCCCCACCGTGTCGAGCCCGGCGCTCGACAGGCTCGACGCCTGGCTGAACCAGAAGCTCGCCGAGGACAGGGGCGACAAACGCGCGGCCGCGGAGTGACGGCGGGCCGATCCGGCCTCCACCAGGGCGGGGCGAAGGGCAGAGAACGTGCTCTCCCCTGCCTGCCCGGCCACGGGATCGCGGGCCGCGTCGGCAGCTGCCGCGACTGCCCGTCCGGCGCCGAGCGCCTCGATGTCGATTGCGAGACGCGCCAGACCTCCACCGACAGCAGCGCGGACATGGGCTCGGACCGTCCGACCTCCGGGGCTCCTCGCAGGCCATCGTGGTCGTCGAGAGCGTCACGCCGGAGATCCCGGAGATCCTCGATCTCGAGGCCGCGCCGCCGCCCCGGCGCCTGCGGGTGAGGCCGCCGCGGGCTTGGCGCGCCGCCGCCCTCCCGTGCTAGGATGGGGGACGCTCAACCCGGAGGTCCAGCCAGCGTGACCGCGAGATCCGCTCCCCCGCGCGCCGCGATCCTGGCGCTCTGCCTCGCCGTTTCGGCGGCGCCCGGCGCCCGCGCCGGAGAGGAGGCGATCCCGGACTGGCTCGCCGCCCATGTCGGCACGGGCGAGGGGCAGATCGCCGCGCCGGTGCTGCGGCGGGCGCGGGAGCTGTACCGGCGCAAGGTCGCCGAGGGCGCCGTCTCCAATCCCTGCTGGTTCGCCATGGACGCGACCCGGCCCAACGACCCCGACGGCGGACGATTCTACGTCGCCTGCGAGGCCGACCAGCAGTTCGTCGCCATCCCGGCCGGTCACGGCTCGGGACTGAACCTGCCGGGCGCGGCGGATTTCTCCAACGGCCGCCGCTGTGCCCGACATTTCGGCAATGCGGCGGATTCCAACCTCACCACCGGCGGCAGCTACGTGACGGGCGAGGCCCGCACCTCGTTCAAGGGCTATTACCGCACGGCGGCCGGCGACAGGCCCTTCACCCGCACCTTCCTGCCCTTCGAGGGCGAGGGCGAGACCGCCAACGCGCGCGAGCGCGAGATCGGCGGCCACGCGGCGCTGGTGCTCAAGGGCGTCTGCCTGCGGCGCGACCCCGCGAGCCCCTACGCCGACCCCGAGGGCTACGTGCCCTTCGGCCACCTCGTGGACTATGCTGGCGGGCGCTCCAACGGCTGCACGAGCTGGTCGGGCGCGGATGCCGCCAAGCTGGAGGCGCTGGTCGAGAAGAGCCCGACGACGCTCTATATCTATCCCGAGGCCTCCGACATCCGCGCCGTCGCGGCGGGACGCCCGGGCGCCTACTGGGACGCCGCCTGTCGCGGCGAGATCGGCGCGCCGAAATTCTGGACGCGCCAGGCGCTCGAACCCGTGATCGCCCGCTACAAGGCCGCCCATCCCGCCCCGCCACCGCGACCCATGCCGCTCTGCACGGGGCAGTGAGGCGACGGCGACGTCGACGCGGATCCGTCGTGGAACGGGTCGCGTCGCCCGCCCGAGATCCGCTCGGGCGGGGTCGGACCCGACGGGGGCGGGCGTGCGCGCCTTGCGCGACGACGACCGCACAGCTTCCCCGCCCGCGACGGAATCCGAATGGACGATGTGGGCCTGCGGCTCGTCCTCGCCGCTCCGCCCCGCTATCCCTCGCGCCGCACCCGCCCTATCCTCCCCCGACTCGCACCCGAACGACGAGCCAGGGCAACATGAACGATACGACAAGCGGCCGACCCAAGCGCCGTACGATCACCGACCAGGAAGCGCTCCAGTTCCACGCCCAAGGGCGGCCGGGCAAGCTCGAGGTCATCGCCACCAAGCCCATGGCGACGCAGCGCGACCTGTCGCTGGCCTATTCGCCCGGCGTCGCCGTGCCGGTGAAGGCCATCGCCGAGGACCCGAGCCGGGCCTTCGACTACACCACCAAGGGCAACATGGTGGCGGTCATCTCCAACGGCACCGCCATCCTGGGCCTCGGCAACCTCGGGGCGCTGGCCTCGAAACCCGTGATGGAAGGCAAGGCGGTGCTGTTCAAGCGCTTCGCCGACGTCGACTCGATCGACCTCGAGGTCGGAACCGAGGACCCGGAAGAGTTCATCAACGCGGTGCGCTACCTCGGGCCCTCGTTCGGCGGCATCAACCTCGAGGACATCAAGGCGCCCGAGTGCTTCATCATCGAGCAGACGCTGCGCGAGCTGATGGACATCCCGGTCTTCCACGACGACCAGCACGGCACCGCCATCATCGCGGCGGCCGGCATGCTCAACGCCATGAAGCTGACGGGCCGCGACATCCGCGACACCAAGCTCGTCTGCAACGGCGCCGGCGCGGCCGGCATCGCCTGCCTCGACCTCATCAAGGCCATGGGGTTCCAGCCGCAGAACGTGCTGCTCTGCGACACCAAGGGCGTCGTCTATCGCGGCCGCGAGAGCGGCATGAACCAGTGGAAGTCCGCCCACGCCACAGCCACCGACAAGCGCACCCTGGCCGAGGCCTGCGCGGGGGCCGACATCTTCTTCGGCCTCTCCGCCAAGGGCGCGCTGACGGCCGAGATGGTGCGCAGCATGGCGCCCAAGCCCATCATCTTCGCGATGGCCAACCCCGACCCCGAGATCACGCCCGAGGAGGCCCACGCGGTGCGCAACGACGCCATCGTGGCCACGGGCCGCTCGGACTATCCCAACCAGGTCAACAACGTCCTCGGCTTCCCCTTCATCTTCCGCGGCGCGCTCGACGTGCGCGCCACGACGATCAACATGGAGATGAAGATCGCGGCCGTGCACGCCCTGGCCGACCTCGCCCGCGAGGACGTGCCCGACGAAGTGGCGGCGGCCTATGGCGGCTCGCGGCCCCGCTTCGGGCGCGACTACATCATCCCCGCGCCCTTCGATCCCAGGCTGATCCACACGATCCCGCCGGCCGTGGCCCGCGCCGCCATGGACACGGGCGTCGCCCGGCGGCCCATCGTCGACATGGCCGACTATGCCGCGCAGCTCTCGGCACGGCGCGACCCCGTGGCCGGCGCGCTCCAGCGCATCGTGGAGCGCGCCCGGCGCTTCCCCAAGCGCGTCATCTTCGCCGAGGGCGAGGAGGAGCAGGTCATCCGCGCCGCCGTGTCCTTCACCAACCAGGGGCTCGGCACGGCGCTGCTGGTGGGCCGCGAAGAGCGCATCAAGGCGACGGCCCTGGCCGCCGGCGTCGACCTCGAGGAGCAGCGCGGCATCGAGATCCACAATGCGCGGCTTTCGCACCGCAACGCCGTCTATGCGCAGTTCCTCTACGAGCGGCTGCAGCGCAAGGGGCTGCTGTTCCGCGACTGCCAGCGCCTCATCAACCAGGACCGCAACCATTTCGCCGCCGCCATGCTGGCCAACGGCGACGCCGACGCGATGGTGACGGGCGTGACGCGCAATTTCTCCATCGCGCTCGAGGAGGTGCGCCGCGTCATCGACGACAAGCCGGGCCACCGGCTCATGGGCGTGTCGCTGGTCCTGTCGCGCGGCCGCACCGTGTTGGTGGCCGACACCGCCATCACCGAGATGCCGACGGCCGAGGACCTCGCCGCCATCGCGGTCGAGGCCGCCCGGGTGGCGCGGCGGCTCGGCACGGAGCCGCGCGTGGCGCTGCTCGCCTTCTCGACCTTCGGCCATCCGCCGGGCGAGCGCTCGCAGCGGGTGCAGGACGCCGTGAAGATCCTCGACGGCATGCACGTCGATTTCGAATATGACGGCGAGATCGCCGCCGACGTGGCGCTCAACCGCGAGCGCATGGCGGCCTATCCGTTCTGCCGCCTGTCGGACGTCGCCAACGTGCTGGTCATGCCGGCCTTCCACTCGGCCTCCATCTCGACCCACATGCTCCAGGAGATGGGCGGCGCCACGCTGATCGGGCCCATGATCGTCGGCCTCGACCGGCCGGTGCAGATCGTGCCGCTCGGCGCGCGCGATTCCGACATCGTCAATATGGCGGCCCTGGCGGCCTTCAACATCGGGGGCTGACCTCCAGGCCCCGCCCGTCGCGGGCGGGGCCCTGCGCGTTCATGCATGAATCTGCGCTTTTCTGCTTGACCTCCGCGGCAACCTGCTGTGTCTTCCCGGCGTTCCATCACCGGGAGGCTCGCCATGATCACGAAGGAAGCCCGGCGCCTGCGGGTCGGCGTGCTCGGCGCCGGCCCCATCGCGCAATTCGCCCATCTCGAATCCTGCACCAAGGCGCGCAACGCCGAGCTCTACGCCATCTGCGACGCCGCGCCCGACCTGCTCGCCCGGATGGCGGCCTTCTACGCGCCGGAGCGGACCTTCACGGATTACGACGCCATGCTGGCCGACCCCGCGGTCGAGGCCGTGATCGTGGCGACGTCGGACGCCTGGCACGTGCCCGCCGCCATCGCGGCGCTCGAAGCCGGCAAGGCCGTGCTCTGCGAGAAGCCGCTCGGCACGGCGGTCGAGGAGGTCATGGCGCTGCGCGACGCCGTGCGCCGCACCGGCCGGGTGCTGCAGGTGGGCCACATGAAGCGCTTCGACCCCGGGCTCGAGGCCGCCAAGGCCTTCATCGACGGCGAGATGGGCCAGCGCCTCGCCCTCAAGGCCTGGTACTGCGACTCGACCCACCGCTACACCATGACGGATGCCGTGCAGCCCCTGCCGGTCACGAGCGCGCAGCAGAAGAAGCCGGCCGGCAACCCCAAGTCGGACCTGCGCCGCTACTTCATGCTGGCCCACGGCAGCCACCTCGTCGACACGGCGCGCTTCCTCTGCGGCGAGATCACCGAGGTGCGGGCCCGGCTGTCCGAGCGCTTCGGCGCCTATTGCTGGTTCGTCGAGACCGGCTTCGCCGACGGCACGCTGGGCCACCTCGACCTCACCGTGGCGGTGCGGATGGACTGGTTCGAGGGCTTCCAGCTCTACGGCGAGCACGGCAGCATCCTGGCGAAGACATACAACCCCTGGTACTATAAATCCAGCGACGTCGAGATCTTCCACGAGGCCGACGCCACCACGCGCCGCGTGCTCGGCGCCGACGGCCATTTCTTCCGCCGCCAACTCGAGGGCTTCGCCGCCAGCGTGCTCGACGGGGCGCCGCAACGGGGCGCCGACATCGAGGACGGGCTCGCCTCCGTGCGCGCCATGGCGGCCATCGCGGAATCCGCCCCGCTCGGGCCTGGGCCGTCTCGGTCCCCGACATGACGGGAGCCGTCTGATGCGGCTCGGCATCTTCGCCAAGACCTTCCCGGGCACCGATCCCGCCGCGGTGCTCGGCGCCGTGCGCGACGCCGGCTATGCGTGCACGCAATTCAACATGGCCTGCTGCGGCCTGCCGGCGCTGCCGGAGGCCGTCCCGCCCGCTACCCTCGACGGGGTGCGGGCCGCCGCCCGCGAGACCGGCGTCGGGCTCGCGGCCCTCTCCGCCACCTACAACATGATCCATCCCGACCCCGCGGTGCGGCGGGACGGCCTCGCCCGCCTCGCCGTGCTGATCGAGGCCGCGCGGGCGCTCGACATCCCGATCGTCACGCTCTGCACCGGCACGCGCGACGCCGAAGACCAGTGGCGCCACCACCCCGACAATGCCGACCCCTCCGCCTGGGCCGACCTCGCCGCCGCGATGGAACGGGCGCTCGCGCTCGGCCGAAGCCGCCGGCGTCGACCTCGGCATCGAGCCCGAACAGGCCAATGTCGTGGTCTCGGCCGGGGATGCGCGCCGGCTGATCGCCGAGATGGGCTCGCGCCGGCTCAAGGTCGTGCTCGATCCCGCGAACCTCTTCGAACGCGCGACGCCGGACGAGGCCCGCCGCATCGTGGCCGAGGCCGTCGACACCGCGGGCGACGCCATCGCCATGGCCCATGCCAAGGACCGCGACGCCGCCGGCGGCTTCGTCACGGCGGGACGCGGCGTCGTCGACTTCCCGGATTTCATCGCCCGGCTGCGCGCGGTCGGGTTCGACGGCCCCCTGGTCACCCACGGCCTGTCGGCCGCCGAGGCGCCGGGCGTCGCGGCCGCGCTCCGGGCGGCGATCTCCCGATGACGCCGGTCCCGTTCCGGCGCGACGGCGCCGCCCTGCGGGGCTACGCCGCCGGCGAGGGCCGCCCCTTGCTGTACCAGCACGGCCTCGGGGGAGCCGAGCCGCAGGTGGCCGAGACCGTGCCCGACCACCCGGGTGTGCGCCGCCTCACGCTGGAATGCCGCGGCCACGGCGGCTCGGAACCCGGCCCGCGCCGGCCCTTCTCGATCCGCCTCTTCGCCGAGGACGCCCTCGCCTTCTGCGACGCCGAAGGCGCCCGGGACCTCGTCGTGGGCGGCACCTCGATGGGAGCGGCCATCGCGCTTCACCTCGCGGTCCGTCACCCCGGCCGGGTGCGCGGCCTGATCCTGGCGCGGCCGGCCTGGCTCTTCGAGGCCGGGCCCGACAACATGCGGCCCTTCGCGGCCGCCGCGGCGGCGATGCGGGCCGCGCCGGCGGCGGAGGCCAGGGCGGCCTTCGCGGATTCGCCGACGGGCCGACGCCTCGCCCGCGAGGCCCCCGACAATTACGCTTCGCTGATCGGCTTCTTCGACGCGCCCGCCCCCGGCGTCCTGGCCGACATCCTGGACGATATCGCGGGGACGGGCCGGGGGTCACGCGCGCCGAGGGCCGCCGCCCTGTCGATCCCGACGCTGGTGATCGGCCACGCCGAGGATGTGGTCCATCCCCTCGCCTACGCGGAGGAACTCGCCGCCGCGATCCCGGGCGCCCGGCTCGCCCGCGTCCCGCCGAAGCAGAGCCAGCGGCCGGCCCATGTGGCGGCCTTCCGCGCCGCCGTGGCGCGAATTCCTCGATTCCCTGACCTGAGAGGGCTTCCGCCATGACCCCGAAACCCGCATCCGGCTGGCTCGACGCCCTGCCCCGCGACCGCCTGATCGCCGAATATTCGCTCTGGTCGGCGGACCTCGCCAACCTCGAACGCGACATCGCCCGCACCGAGGCCCACGCCGACCTCTACCACATCGACGTGGCCGACGGCCGCTTCGCCCCCGCCTTCCTGTTCTTCCCCGACCAGGTGGCGCGCATCCGGGCCCTGACGGGAAAGCCCCTCCACGTCCATCTCATGGTCGAGGGCGACATCCTCCTGTCCCAGGTCCGGCAATTCGCCGAGGCCGGCGCCGACCTCGTCTCCGTCCATGCCGAGAACGGCCCCGTGGTGGAGGAAGCCCTGGAGCTCATCGCGGGGCTCGGCTGCGCGGCCGGCCTCGTGCTGCGGCTCGAGACGCCCGTCGAAGCCGCGCGGCCCTTCCTCGACCGCGTCGGCTTCGTCACGCTGCTCGGCACCGCCATCGGGGTCAAGGGCCAGGGTCTGTCGGACGAGGCCTGCCCGCGGCTCGGCGCCATGCGGGGCCTGATGCGGGAGACGGGCCGCGAGGGCGCGATCCGCCTCGCCGCCGATGGCGGCATCCGCGACGCGACCGTGCCGCGGCTCCGTGCCGCCGGAGCCGAGACCGTGGTGCTGGGCTCGCTGGCGTTCGGCGCGCCCGATCTCGCCGCCCGCACCGCCTGGCTGCACGGCCTGCCGGCGCCCGGGCGTCCCGCGCCCTGATGCGGCGGGCCCTGGCGGTCGATCTCGGCGGGACGGAGCTGCGCGCCGCCCTGGTGGACGAGGCCGGCGCCGTTGCGGGCTTCTCGGCCCGGGTCACCGACAGCCGCGGCGGCCCGGACGCCGTCATGGCCCAGATCGCCGAGGCGGTGGCGGAGGCGATGCGTCGCACCGACGGCGCCGCCCCGGTCGGGCTCGGCCTCGCGGCGCCGGGGCCGCTGGATCCCGTGGCGGGGGTCGCGCTCGCCCCCCCGACGCTCGACGGCTGGCGCGACGTGCCGCTCGCCGCCCTCATGGAGCGGCGGCTCGGCCTGCCCGTCCGCCTCGCCAACGACGCCAATGCGGCGGCGCTCGGCGAATGGCGCTTCGGCGCCGGGCGCGGCACCCGCGACATGGTCTTCGTGACCGTCAGCACCGGCATCGGCGGCGGCGTCGTGGCGGACGGCCGCCTGTTGCTGGGCGCCCGGGGACTCGCGGCGGAGATCGGCCACATGACGGTCGACGCGTCCTCGCCCGAATCGCTCTTCGGCGGCGCCCGCGGCAGCTTCGAGGCGCTGGCCTCCGGAACGGCGCTCGGGCGCGACGCCACGCGCCGGGCCGCGGCGCCGGCGGGCGAAGGCCTGCGCGCCCGCGCCGGAGCCGGGCCCGTGACGGCCCGCCACGTCGTCGAGGCGGCGCGCGCCGGCGATCCCGTGGCGCGCGACCTGTTGGACGCGGAAGCGCGCTGGCTCGGGCTCGGCTTCGCCAATCTGCTCCACCTTTACGCGCCCGAGCGGATCGTCGTGGGCGGCGGCGTCGCGGCGGGGCTCGACCTCATGGCGGACACGATCGCGGCCACGATCCGGGCCCGCGCCCTTCCGGACTATCGCGACACGCCCGTGGTGCCGGCGGCGCTCGGTCGGGCCGCGGGCCTCGTCGGGGCCGCGAGCCTGTTCTTCTGACCGCGCCACGGACCGTTCCGCCGTCATCGCGAGCGCGGCGACGCGATCCGGCGGCGGTGCGCCGCGGTTCGGGCCGGGACGGCGCCGCGCGCCGGCGCATCCTGAACCGTCGGCTGGATTGCTTCGTCGCTTCCGCTCCTCGCAATGACGGTCGGGCCTCTGCCCGCCCTAGCCGCAGACGACCACCTGCACGCCGGCGCGCTCCAGCGCCTCCGCCAGCGCGGCGGGAGGAGGCGCGTCGGTCACCATGTGCTGGATCCGGTCCAGCGGCGCCACGCGGGCGAAGGCCGCGACCTCGAACTTGCTGGCGTCGGCGCGCAGGATCGTGCGCCGGGCGGCGGCGATCATGGCGGCCGTCTCGGCCGCTTCCTCGAGCCGCCCCATGGTGAGGCCGGCGGCGGAAACCCCCGTCACCCCGATCACGGCCGTGTCGGCGTCGAAGCCCGCGATCCCGGGCAGGCCGAGGGGCCCGATCGTCACCTGGGACACGGCCCAGTAGGTGCCGCCGAGCAGGTAGAGGGCGCGGACCGCGGCTTCGGGCGTCGCGGGGGGACGCGAAGGTTGTTGGTCACGAGCGTGAGGTCGCGCCGCCCGGCCAGGGATGCCGCGAAGGCGACCGTCGAGGAGCCGCCGTTCAGCACCAGCGTCTCGCCATCGCGCACGAGCCGCGCCGCCGCGAGGCCGATGCGCCGCTTGGCCTCGGCGTGGGCGTCCATGCGCAGGCCGAGCGCGGTGTCGACCCGGACCAGCCGGTCGCGGTGCACGGCCCCGCCATGGGTCCGCACCAGCAGGCCGCGCCCTCCCAGCACGTCGAGGTCGCGCCGCACCGTGTCGCGCGACACGTCGAGCAGGGCGACGAGTTCGGCCACGGTCGCCTGCCCGCGGCTCTTGAGGGCGTCGAGCAGGCGCTCCTGGCGCAGGGCCGGCAGCGCGGCACCGCCGGGGTCGTTGGGCGGGGATTCGTCGGAGCACATGCCGCGACCCTACCAGACGCGCCGGGCCCCGGCGATGCGCCGCCTCACGCCGAGGCGCGCATCACCAGGCGGGCGTCGAGCCTCACCTCGTCCCCGGCCCTGTCCCAGGGGCCTGGGCCGTCGATCCGGGCCAGCAGGATGTCGAGCGCCGTCCCGGCGAGCCGCTCGAAATCCTGCGCCACGGTGGTGAGCGGCGGACAGGCGTAGCGGCTGAGCGGCTGGTCGTCGTGGCCCGCGACCCTGAGGCTGCAGTCCGGCTCCCGCCCGACCTTGAGGCCGCGCTGGAACGCGGCCGCCACGACGCCGGTCGCGATCCTGTCGTTGGCGCAGAGCAGCGTGCGGGTCGGGAAGCCCGCCGGACCGTCGAGCACCGCGAGCGCCGTGGCGAAACCCACCTCCTCGAAGGCCCAGGTCCGATCCGCCGGGACCGGCACCACCTCGGGCTGCAGCCCGAGCTCCGCCATGGTGGCCACATAGGCGTCCCGGCGCTCGGCCGCGTTGTGGTTCAGCGCCGGCATGTCCACGAAGGTCGGCCGCTCGCCCGTGCGGCAGAGATAGTCGGTGATGAGGCCGATGCTCTGGCGGTTGTCGGTCCCCACGAAGGCTGCGGCCTCGTCGAGCCGCGAATCGACGAAGACGACGGGGATGCGGGCCTGCAGGCTCTGGATCAACCCGCTCCGCGACGCGGCGCCGAGCGGCGCCAGCACGGCACCGGCGATCTTGAACGACAGCAGGGTCTCGATGGCCCGCGCCTCGAGGCTCGGCTCCCCGCCGGAACTCAGCACCATCAGCAGGAGACCCAGCCCGGCGCAGCGCTGCTCGACGAGCTGCACGAGGCGCGAGAAGAACGGGTCGCCGAGATCGGGCACCACCATGCCGACGATCTTGGGTTTGCGCTTGTTGAGGTTCACGGCAAAGAGGTTCGGCCGGTAATCGTAGCGTTGCAGCGCCTGTTCGATCTGGGCGCGCGTCGAGGCCCGGACGCTGGCGGGATCGTTGAAGTATTTCGACAGGGTCGGCCGGGAAATGCCGCTGAGGAGGGAAAACTCCTCCATGTTCCTGATCGGGTGGTCGTTCATCCGTCATCCTGACGCGGCCGCTGGCGCGCGGGGCCATCGTGGCCGGCCCGGCGGGACCATGCCCGCCGGCGGCGCGATCCCCTACCGGAGCCAGAAATTTTCCGCGCGTCAACTTTTTCGTTGACGCGCTTCCAGGTGGGCCATAGCCTTCCCGGGTCGACGAGAACAGCCCTGAAGGGCGGCGTCGCCGACGCGATCAGGCAAGCTTCGGGAGGATGCTTTGAAGAATAGACTGACGGGCCTCGCGGCCCTGGCCCTGTCGACGCTGGTCGGCGTCACGGCGGCCCAGGCGGAGAAGAAGTTCACCATCGCGCTGGTCCCCGGCCTCACCACGGACGCCTTCTACATCACCATGCGCAAGGGCGCGCAGGCCGCCGCCAAGGCGGTCGGCGCCGACCTCGTCTTCCAGGGCGCGCCCGACTTCAATCCGGTGACGCAGACCCCGGTCCTCGACGCCGTGATCGCGCGCCACCCCGACGCCATCCTCATCGCGCCGACCGACAAGACCCAGCTCGTCCAGCCCTTGAAGAAGGCGGCCGACGCCGGCATCCCGGTCATCACGGTGGACACGTTCATCGGCACCGGCGCCTACCAGACCGGATCGGGCAACGCCGATTTCCCGCTCTCCTACATCGCGTCCGACAACCTGCTCGGCGGCAAGATGGCGGCCCGCGCGCTCGCGAAGTCGATCGGCGACAAGGGCAAGGTCTATGTCGCCAACGTCAAGCCCGGCGTATCCACGACCGACCAGCGCGAGGAAGGTTTCGTCGCCGAGATGAAGGCCCATCCCGGCATCCAGATCCTGCAGACGCAGTACAACGACGACGACGCCAACAAGGCCGCCTCGCAGGTCCAGTCCGTCTACGCCCGCAACCCCGATCTCGCCGGCGTCTTCGGCGCCAATCTCTTCTCGGCACTCGGCGCCGCCAACGGCGTCAAGCAGGGAGGGCTGTCGGGCAAGGTCAAGGTGGTGGGCTTCGACGCCCCGACCTCGGTCGTGGGCGACATCAAGTCCGGCCTCATCGACGCCGTGATCGCCCAGCACCCGGCCGAGATCGGCTATTACGGGGTGATCTCGGCCTATGCGCATCTCACCGGCCAGTCGGTCCCGGTGCTGATCGGCACGGGCTTCACCGAGATGGACAAGTCCAACATCGACCAGCCCGACGTCGCCAAGTTCGTCTACCAGGACTGACGCAGCCGCCGATGCGGGCCGCCACGCCGTGGCGGCCCCACCCCTACCGCCATCGGAGCCGCGCATGGCCATCGACACTTCCGCGCGCCTGCGCGCGCCCCGCAGGCCGGCCGGCGCGCCGGCCTGGATCGTCCTCCTCGCCTCGTTCCGGGCCTGGCTGTTCCTGGCGCTGCTGCTCGTCGTCTTCGAGACCTGGGCCCGCGTCAGCTACGGCACGAGCTTCGTTCTCTCGTCCTACAACGCGCAGTCGATCGCGGTCTTCGCGGTGGCGCCGCTGCTGCTGGCGCTCGGCGAAACCTTCGTGATCATCGCGGGCGGCATCGACCTGTCGGTCGGCTTCGTGATGGGCCTGTCGGCCGTCATCGCCGCCCATGCCACCAACGCGGCCGGGACTTCGCTGCCGGCCTTCCCCGCCATGCTGGTGGGCATCGCGGCCGGCCTCGCGGTGGCGCTGGTGCCCGGCGCCGTCAACGGCTGGCTCATCTCCAAGCTGAAGGTGCCCCCCTTCATCGGCACGCTCGGCATGTTCGGCGTGGCGCGCGGGGCCGCCTTCCTGCTCGCCAACGGCACGACCGTGCCGGTCTCGAACGAGTGGTTCGCGGCGCTCGGCAACGGCCGCCTCCTCGGCATACCGGTCGTGGTGATCGTCACGGCGCTCTTCGTGCTCGCCATGCACTATCTCCTCGGCCAGACGCGCTTCGGCCAGCACACCTACGCGATCGGCGCCAGCGAACAGGCGGCGCTCCGGGCCGGCATCGGCGTCGGCCGGCACACCCGCAAGCTCTACCTGCTCTCGGCGCTCTGCGCCGGCATCGGCGGCGTGCTCTACGCGGCCCGCTTCACCGCCGGCGCCGCCCAGGCGGGCGAGCCGCTGCTGCTCGACTCGATCGCCGCCGTGGTGATCGGCGGCGCCAGCCTCTTCGGCGGCTCCGGCACGATCCTCGGCACCCTGATCGGCGCGCTGATCGTCGCCGTGATCCAGTACGGGCTCGTGTTCGTCAACGTCGAGCCGTTCTGGCAGTTCGTGTCGGTGGGCGTTGTCATCATCATCTCGGTCCTCGTCGACCAGACGCAACGCAAGCTCGGCGGAGAGCGCTGATGAGGGCCGTGGAGACCACCGGGCCGATCCTCGACATCCGCTCGGTCTACAAGCGGTTCGGCGGCGTCGAGGCCCTCAAGGGCGTCTCCCTGTCGCTTCATCCGGGCGAGGTCGTGGCCTTGGCGGGCGACAACGGCGCCGGCAAGTCGACGCTGACCAAGATGATCTCGGGCGTCTATCGCGCCGACGACGGCGAGATCCGGCTCGACGGCAAGCGCGTCGACTTCGCCACGCCCGAGGCGGCCCGCCACGAGGGCATCGAGACCATCTATCAGGACCTCGCCCTGGCCGACAATCTCTCGATCGGCGCCAACATCTTCCTCGGCCGCGAGCCCATGCGCCGCGCCTTCGGCCTCCTGCCCATGATCGACCGGCGCAAGATGGCCGAGGCCGCCAAGGCCACGATGGCGGAGCTCGACTTCCACGTCGACCGGCTCGACGCCCCCGTGGGCCGCTTCTCGGGCGGGCAGCGCCAGGCCGTGGCGATCGGCCGGGCCATCTACTGGAACGCCCGCGTGATCCTGATGGACGAGCCCACCGCGGCCCTCGGCGTGCCCGAGCAGCGCAAGGTGCTGGGCCTCATCCGGACGCTGAAGGCGCAGGGGCGCGGGGTGATCTTCATCTCCCACAACCTGCAGGACATTTTCGCCGTCTCGGACCGCATCGTCATCCTGCGGCGCGGCAGCCTCGCGGGCGAGCGCCGGATCGGCGAGACCACCCACGACGAGGTCGTGAAGCTGATGATCGGGGGCTGAGCCCCCGGAAATGCCCGGCCCCGGCCGCCCCGTGGCGGCCGGCGCGACACTGCGGAGCCCTGACATGACCCGAATGACCACCGCCGAATTCCGCGGCTACCAGCAGATCTGCGGCCGCGACGGCGCCATGATGGTGATCGCCGCCGACCAGCGCGGCGGCATGCGCAAGATCATGGCGGCGACGCCCGAGGAGGAATCCGCCATCACGGAGGCGACGCTCGGCGAGACCAAGGCGGACCTGACCCGCTACCTCGCCAGCCAGGCCTCCTGCATCCTGCTCGACCCCGTCTGCGCCGTGCCGCAGGTCGTCGAGGAGGGCGTGCTGGCGCGCGACACGGCCCTGCTCATCGGCCTCGACGCCTCGGGCTTCGACACGACGCCGGAGGGCTACCGCCTGTCCCGCCTCGTACCCGGCATCGACGCGCGGCGCGTGCGCGCGCTCGGCGGCACCGGCGGCAAGATCATGGTCTACCTGCGCCCCGACCGGCCCGGCGCGGACGCCCACAACATCGACATCCTCGCGCGCTGCATCGCGGATTTCGCCGCCGAGGACCTGCTGCTCGTCGTCGAGTTCCTCACCTACGCCCTGCCGGGCGAGGACAAGGCCGCCCATCAGGCCGCCGTGCCGGATCTCGTCGTGGCGGGCACGCGCATCTGCCTGGAGCTCGGCGCCAAGGTGCTGAAACTGCCCTACCCCGGCACGCCCGAGGCCTGCGCGGCCGTGACGGCGCTCTGCGGCGAGGTCCCCTGGGCGGTGCTGTCGGCGGGCGTCGACCACGAGACCTTCATCGGCCAGGTCGAGACCGCCATGCGCAACGGCGCCTCGGGCGTCATCGCGGGCCGCTCGCTCTGGAAGGACTGCATCTCGCTCGACCGCGGCGTGACGCGCGACCGGCTCGAACGCCTCGCCGTGCCGCGCCTGCGCCAGATCCAGGACGTGATCGCCCGCAGCCGGGCCGCCCGCGCCGCCTGAGGCCGCACCTTCCTCTCTCAACCCGAAGGTCCAACCCATGCGCAGCCCCATGGCGGCGATCGGCATCGACATCGGCGGCACCAACCTGCGCGCCGCCCGCGTTTCCGGCATCGGCGAGATCCTGGAGTTCCGGTCCGAGCCCATCACGCGCGACCCCGAACGCGTGCTGGAGCGCATCGTGGCGCTCTCGGAGGCGCTCGACGAGCCCAGCGTCGCCGGCATCGGCGTCGGCGTCCCGGGCCGGGTCGACGCCCGCAGCCGCGCCGTCCTGTCCGGCGGCTACCTCGACCTCGCGGGTGCCGACCTCGCCGGGCGGCTGGAAGCGCGGCTCGGCAAGCCCGTGGCGATCGACAACGACTGCAACATGGCCCTCGTGGGCGAGATGGCGAGCGGCGCCGCCCAGGGCTTCGACCAGGTGGCGATGTTCACCATCGGCACGGGAATCGGCGGCGCGGTGGCGGTCGACGGCAAGGTGCTGCGCGGCCGGGGCACGGGCGGGCAGCTCGGCCACGTCACGGTCGAACTCCATGGCCGCCTCTGCGCCTGCGGGCGGCTCGGCTGCGTCGAGACCACGAGTTCGGGCACGGCGCTCGGCCGCCTCATCGCCGAGGCGGGCCTTCCCGCCGGAACGCTGGCCGAGACGCTGCTGGACCGGGAAGCCGCCGGCGATGCCCTGGCGCATCGCCTGCTCGATACGTGGATCCTGCCCCTGCGGGCCGCCATCGACAGCGTGGTGGCGACGGTCGATCCCGAGATCGTGCTGCTCGGCGGCGGGCTCGGTACGGCGGCGCATCGCGCGCTCGCCCGCGCGCCCAGCAGTTCGGCCTGGTACCGCTGCCCCGTGGCGGCCGCCAAGCTCGGCGACGACGCCGGCGTCATCGGCGCCGCCGTCTCGGCCCTGATCGACCACCTCGTCGAGCCGGGGCCCGTCGGGACGGCGGGGGGCCGCGCCGCGGCGGGGCTCGCGGGATGAAACGCGCCATCCTGGTCAACGGCATCCCGGCGAGCGGCAAGAGCACGGTGGCGCGCGGCCTCGCGGAACGCCTCGGCTGCCCGCTGATGACGCTCGATACCGTCAAGGACCCGCTCTTCGATCATTTCGGGATCGGCGATCGGGAGCACAACCGCAAGCTCGGAAGGGCGAGCTACGCCATCATCTTCAACGCGATCGGCGACTGGCCGGACGGCGCACGGGTGGTGATCGACGCCTGGTTCGGCTTCCAGCCGCTCGACGTACTCGACCGCCATCTCGCCGCGGCGGGCATCGGCGGCATCGCCGAAGTCTGGTGCCACGCGCCGGCCGAGGTCCTGGCGGACCGCTATCGCGCGCGGCTCGGCACGCGGAGCGCCGGCCATCCGGGCGAAGCCTATATCCCCGAACTCGTCGCCCTGGCGGGCCGCGCCGCCCCCACGGGCCGCGCTCCCTGTTTCGACGTCGACACCACCCGCCCCGCCCCCTGGGACGCGCTGCTGCCGTGGCTCGGCGCGGCCCTGGACGGCGCCGGGGCATGACGGACGGCGCCGTGGCCCTTCCATCTCGGGCGAAGCCCGCTATGGTTCGCCCGGGCCGGGCGGGCGCCTCGGCCCGGGTGGCCGCGGCAGAGTCCCTCAGAGCGATCCGCGCCGCGGCCACTCCCACGGCTTTCAGCCGGCATCGGCGATGAGCATCCCGGCGGCGGTGCGCTGGCCGCCGCGGGTCGCGCCCGCGCCCGGCGGAAGCCGCCCAAGCACGGGCCATCCACCGGCCCGGCCGGGAGATCCGGCGCGCCGGCGGACCGGATCGGAGCCCCTTCGCGGGCTCGCGGCGAGGCTCCGCTTCGACCACGGCCCGACAGGCTCTAGGCGAGTCGGGAAAGAGGCCGTAGCGTGGCGTCTCCACATAGGAGCATCCATGCGCCCCACGCTCGTCGTCGCCTCCCTGGTCGGCCTCCTGGCCATCGCCGCCTGTTCCAAACCCGAGCCCGGACAGACCGGTCCGGCCGGCCCCGCGGGCCCCGCCGGCGCTCAGGGTCCGGTCGGCCCCGCGGGCGCCATGGGGCAGACCGGACCGGCCGGTCCCGCGGGTCCGCAGGGGCCGCAGGGCGCGCCCGGCCCCAAGGGCGAGGTCGGTCCCGCCGGCCAGGCCGGTGCCAAGGGCGACCCCGGTGTCGACGGCAAGCCCGGCGCCCCCGGCATCCCGGGGCCCAAGGGCGATGCGGGCCCGGAAGGCCCCGCGGGTCCCTCCGGCCCCGTCGGCGCGGTCGGACCCGCCGGTCCGGCCGGCGAGCCGGGTCCCGCGGGCGGCAAGCTGACCTTCACGCTGCACAAGACCGCCGGCCAGGCCGGTCAGGCGGTCAGCGCCACCTGCCCGGCGGGCGAGCAGATCATCGCGGCGACCTGTTCGACGGGCGCGACGCTCGGCGAGGACGGCACGGCCTCCTGCCCGGCACCGGCCGACGCGAGCGCGACGGCGGCCCTGACGGTGACCTGCGCCAAGTAGGGCGCCGGTCTTCAGGGCTCCGGGTGGCGCTGGGGAACGGGTCCCGTCCCCAGCCGCTCGGCCTCGATCCGCGCCGCTTCGAGGAGGTCGACAAGCGCCGCCAGCCCGGCCGACTCGGCGGCCGCGACGAGCGGCGGGAGGCCGCGGAGCACGGCGCGGGCCGCCTCCAGCGGGTCGCCCTCGGGCGCCTGGAAGGCGTCGCGGCGCGGCCGTGGCGCCGAGCGTTCGTAGACGTGCGGGCGGCGCATGACCTTGTCCGGGGCTCGAGGTCGCGGCCCCGGGAGCCGGGGCCGTCCGCCGCCGCATCCTGGGACATGGCGCCGCGCCGGACTGGGGCCGGCCGAGCCTCAGCGGACCATGAAACGCCCGGCGGCGCAACGGCGACGGGCCCGCCCGTCCTCCGGCGAGGACGGTTCAAAACGCCCGCCGTCTCGACTATCCTGCGCGGCACGGGCGGCGGCGAGAACGGGCGGCATGGTGGGCACCTGGGGGGAGATCGCGGCAGGCGCCGGCAGCCTCGCGGCGGCGGCCGTCCTCGGGCGGATCTGGAGCCGCCTGCGGCGCGAGGCGCGCCTCATGACCGTGACCCGCGAGGTGACGACCCACTATGCGCGGCTGCTCTCGGTGAAGCAGAAGCAACTCGTCATCCATGACGGCTATGGCAATTACCAGCTCCAGCCTTGGATCGACCATGTCGGCTATTTCATCGACAATGTGATCCTGCGCGAGGCCCGCGCCAGGGGGCTCGCCACGGGCGGGATCCGCCGGGGGACGCCCCTGTGGTCGGCCCTGACCCGGACGCTCCTCGCCACGCTGCACGCGCGGGGCGACGCGGCCTCGGGCCCCGTCGAGGATGCCGACATCATCTCCGGCGAGCATTACGAGACGCTCTGCCGTAACCTGCTCCAGGCCGAAGGCTGGCGGGTGGAGACCACGCCCGTCACGGGCGACCAGGGCGCCGACCTCATCGCCGAAGCGGACGGCCGTCGCATCGTCATCCAGTGCAAATTCTACGCGAGGCCCGTCGGCAACAAGGCCGTGCAGGAAGCCCATGCCGCCCTGGGGTACCACGCCGGCGACAGAGCGGCCGTGGTGTCCAACGCGCGTTACACGCGATCGGCCCACCGCCTGGCCGCCGCGACCGGCGTCCTCCTGCTGCATCACGACCAACTGGGGGAACTCGGCCGCCTCGTCGGCGAGGCTGAGGGTCGGGCGCCCCGAGGTGCCGGCCCGATCAGGCCTTGACGGCGACCTTGCGCTTTTTCTTGGCCGCGGCTTTCTCCAGCGCCAGCCCTGCCGCGGCCTCCGCGTCCCTGGCCTCCTTGGCGAGCCGGAGCTCCCGCAGCGTGGAGGTGCGTTCCCGCACCGCCAGGCAAGACGCCTGATATTGCGCCCAGACGGCGGCGTTCTCCTCGGTGGCTTTCTGGAGCTTCTCGAACCGCGCTTCGGCTCGCAACCGCGCGGCTTCGGAATGATCGGCCATACGTCCAGTCCTCATCGGGCCTCGGCCCCGGGTCGCCGGACGCGAGCGACGTTCCGACCGAGCGGTCCGTGCCAGTTCCGACACGGACTCAACGCATTACACAAAGTTAAGTTGCCGGATGAACGCTTGAACACTGACAAAAGACCGTGATCAGACCTATAGGCCGACAGCAAAAGGGCGCGACAATTGTCGCGCCCTTTGGAAAATCCTGCCGGACCGATTCGTCCGGCCGCGCCGTCCCGTGATTCAGGACGCGCTGGGGGCCACCGGCCGCGGGGGCATCATCGGCTTGCGCTTGGGCGCAGGCAGGAGCCCTTCACGCTGAGCCTGCTTGCGGGCCAGCTTGCGCACGCGGCGGATCGCCTCGGCCCGCTCGCGGGCGCGCTTCTCGGAGGGCTTCTCGTATTCCGCCCGGCGCTTCATCTCACGGAACACGCCTTCGCGCTGCAGCTTGCGCTTCAGCGCCTTGAGAGCCTGCTCGATGTTGTTGTCGCGAACCAGAATCTGCAACGATGTTTCCTTTCTTCCGCCCGGGCACGGCCCACGGGTGAGCCGATGGCTCAGATGATCACTCGGCCGCCTGAAGCTTGTCGGCCGACACCTTGCCGGAACGGCGATCGGTGGTCAGTTCGAAGCTGATCTTCTGGCCTTCGCGAAGATCATTGAAGCCGGCGCGCTCCACCGCGCTGATATGCACGAACACGTCCTTGGTGCCGTCGTCGGGCTGGATGAATCCGTAGCCCTTCTGGGCGTTGAACCACTTCACGGTGCCGGTGCTCATGACCGAACCCTTTCGCTGTCAAGTGTGGTACGTCGGCATGAAACGCCAAGCCGGCGCAACCAATCGTCCGGGGGGAGGTCGTAAGCGGGCGCCCGAGGGTCTCGGTACGCGGAGGCAAAGTCGTCGGCCTTCGATCAGTGCCGCGCACATAAGGATGGAGCGGCGAGAATGTCAACCGTCCGCGTCGCGCTCGGCGCGGCCGCCGCGGCGGTTTACCCGTCATTCACCATGATTGTCCAAAATGTGGCCCTCGTGTAGTGACGGGCCGCGGGACGGCCGGGGCGGGCGCCGCGAGCGCCCATATCGGGGAGTTCGACGGTTTGGCCACTCAAGGCGCATCGCAGGCAGTGTGGTCGGTGCTCCTGCCGACACCGGACGAGACGGTGCATTTCGCCGCCCGGATCGCGGATTTCCTGCGCGCCGGCGACCTCGTGACCCTGTCGGGCGATGTCGGCGTCGGCAAGACGACCTTCGCCCGGGCCCTGGTCCGCCACCTCGCGGGCGACCCCGAACTCGACGTGCCGAGCCCGACCTTCACGCTGATGCAGGTCTACGACACGCCCGCCTTCCCGGTGGTGCATGCCGACCTCTACCGCATCCGCTCGGCCAACGAACTCGCCGAACTCGGCTGGGACGAGGCCTCCGAGGGCGCCCTGCTCATCGTCGAATGGGCCGAGCGCATCGGCGACGCGCTGCCGGCGGACCGGCTCGACGTCGCGCTGTCGATCGACGCCGACAATCCCGAGACGGCGCGCACCGCCACCGTGACGGGCTTCGGCCATTTCTCGGCCCGCATCGCCCAGACCCAGGCGGTCGAGAACCTCCTCAAGACGGCCGGATTCACCGAGGCGACCCGCACCCACCTCGCGGGCGACGCCTCGACGCGCGCCTACGAGCGGCTGTCCACCGGGGCGCGGACCGCCCTCTTCATGACCTCGCCGCCCCGCGCCGACGCGCCGGTGCTGCGCTTCGGCAAGCCCTACCACGAGATCGCCCGGCTCGCCGCCGACATCCGGCCCTTCCTGGCCATGGACGCGGCCCTGCGGGGCCAGGGCGTGTCGGCCCCCGAGATCTACGCCGCCGATGCCGCGGCGGGGATCGCCATCATCGAGGACCTCGGGTCGGAACCCTTCGTGGACGCGGACGGGCCGATCCCCGAGCGCTACCTCGAGGCGGTGGCGCTGCTGGCCCGGCTGCACGCGACCCCGTTGCCGACGAGCGTACCGCTCGGGGACGGCGTCTACGCCATCCCGCCCTACGACCTCGACGCCCTGCAGGTCGAGGCGGAACTCCGTGATCGACTGGTACGCGCCCAACATCGGCCGGATCGCCATCCCGGCGAGCGGTCGCAACGCCTTCATGGGGATCTGTGCCCGGCTCTTCGGCGAGGTCGTGGGGCGCGACACGACCTGGACGCTGCGCGACTACCATTCGCCCAACCTCATCTGGCTCGACGGGCGCGAGGGCCTGGCGCGGGTCGGCGTGATCGACTTCCAGGACTGCGTGCTGGGCCACCCGGCCTACGACGTCGCGGCCCTGCTGCAGGACGCCCGCGTCACCGTGCCGGACGCGCTGGAGCTGAAGCTGCTGGGCGCCTATGCGCAGCTGCGGGCCAGCATGGACCCGGGCTTCGACATGGCGGGCTTCGTGCGGGCCTATGCCATCCTGGGCGTGCAGCGCGCCACCAAGCTGCTCGGCATCTTCGCCCGGCTCGACAAGCGCGACGGCAAGCCGCAATACCTCGCCATGCTGCCGCGCATCGAGGCCTATCTCGTCAAGGGCCTCGCCCATCCCGCCCTGGCCGAGTTGCGCGGCTGGTACGAGACCTACATGCCGAAGGTGCTGGCGCCCCGCCCCGCCCCGCCCCGCGAGACCGCCTGACCATGCCGGATTTCACCCCTTCCGCCGCCATGGTCTTCGCGGCCGGGCTGGGCACGCGGATGCGGCCCATCACCGACACGGTGCCGAAGCCGCTCGTGCGCGTCGCCGGCCGCGCCATGCTGGACCACATGCTGGACAGGCTCGCGGAGGCCGGCGTGGCCCGCGCGGTCGTCAACGTCCACCACCTCGCCGACGCGATCGAGCACCACCTCGCGGGCCGCGCCGCGCCCGCCATCACCCTGTCGGACGAACGCGCCCGCCTGCTCGACCAGGCCGGGGGCATCCGGCGGGCCCTGCCCGACCTCGGCGACGGCGCCTTCCTGGTCTGCAACACCGACGCGCTGTGGATCGCGGGGCCGCGGCCCAACCTGCCCCGTCTCTTCGCCGACTGGGATCCCGACCGCATGGACGTCCTGCTGCTCGTCGCCGAGGCCGCCACGAGCGTCGGCGTCGACTGGCCGGGCGACTTCCACATGGACCCGGAGGGCCGCCTGATCCGCCGCGGCGACCGCGAGGTCGCGCCCTTCGTCTATGCCGGCGTCGGCGTCATGAAGGCCGAAACCTTCCGGGGCCTCGCCGACGGCACGCCGGTGCGCCTCGCGCCCTTCTTTTTCGCGGCCGCGGAAGCCGGGCGCCTCTTCGGCACGCGGCTCGACGGCCGGTGGCTGCATGTCGGCACGCCGGAGGCCATCGGCGAGGCCGAGGCTGCGATCGCGGCCTCGGTGGAATAGTCGGAACCCGCTCGGCAGACGTCCGCGGGCGATCCCGCCGAGGCTGGCCAGGCCTACCGCCCTCCTCTATCCTCGGCGCTCCCGGGCGCGGGCCCGGATCTTCGGAGGTTCGGGCGGACCGTGGCGGACAGCATGAACCCGATCGGCGCGGAGCAAGGCCCCCGGGTCTTCACCATCCCGCCGGGCGCGCCCTTTCTCGAAACCCTGTCGGACGCGCTGCTCGACGGGCTGCTGGTGCCGGGCTTCTCGCGCGACGCCGGGCCGCTCGGCCTCGCCGCCGCCACCATCTACGTGCCGACCCGCCGCTCCGCCCGCGCCCTCGGCGCCACCCTGGCGTCCCGGCTCGGGGGCGCCTCGGCGCTGCTGCCCCGCATCGTGCCGCTCGGCGCGCTCGACGACACGGAGCTGCTCTTCGCGGATCCCGACGAGGGCGACGTCGCAGCCGATTTCGCCGCAGGCCTGCCGGTGGCCCTCGGCCCCATCGCCCGACGCATGCTGCTGACGCGGCTCATCATCGCCTGGGGCCGGGCCGTGCGCCACGCCATCGTGGCGGTGGAGCCCGACGGGCGGCGCGCCACCCGGGCCGAGGAGCCGCTGCTCGTCGCCACTTCGGCGGCGGATGCCTGGCATCTGTCGGGCGAACTCGCCACCCTCATCGACGAACTCGCCATCGAGGGCGTGGCCTGGCATCGCGTCGAGCCGCTCGGCACCGAGGATTTCGACCGCTACTGGCGCATCACGCTCGACTTCCTCGATGTCGCCATCACGCAATATCCCGCCATCCTGGCCGAGCTCGACCGGGTCGACGCCGCCACCCGCACGATCGCGCTGATCGACGCCGAATGCGCGCGGCTGATGGACGGGGCGCCGCGCGGCCCCGTCATCGTGGCGGGCTCGACGGGCACCAACAGCGCCACGGCGCGGCTCATCGCCGTCGTGTCCCGCCTGGCCCAGGGCGCCGTGGTGCTGCCGGGCCTCGACCAGGAGCTCGACGAGGCCGCGTGGCGGCTCATCGGCGGCTTCGGCGCGGGCGACGCCGAGACCGACCCGATCGCCGGCCATCCCCAGGCGGCGCTCCGCGCCCTCGTGGCCGCCATCGGCGTCGAGCGGGCCGCGGTCCGGCCGCTCGGCACGGTGCCGCCCGGGCTCGCGGCGCGCGGCCGGCTCGTCGGCGAGGCCCTGCGCCCGGCGGCCACGACCGAGCGCTGGCGCCACGTCGACCTCGACGTCACGGCGGCGCTGCAGGGCGTCACGCTGGTCGAGGCCGAGGACGAGAACGAGGAGGCGCGCGCCATCGCGGTGGGCCTGCGGGAGGTGCTGGAAGGCCCCGGCACGGCGGCGCTGGTCACGCCCGACCGCGAACTCGCGCGCCGCGTGCGCGAGGAACTGACGCGCTGGGGCATCGACATCGAGGAATCGAGCGGCGAACCCCTGGGCCAGACGCCAGCCGGCGCCCTGGCGCGGCTGGTCCTCGACTGCGCCCTCAAGGAGCTCGCGCCCGTCGAAGTCCTGGCCCTTCTGCACCACCCCGACGTGCGGCTCGGGCGGGCGCGCGGCGCCGTGATCCGGGCGGCCCGCCAGCTCGAACTCGCGGTTCTACGCGGCGTGCTGCCGCACCCCGCGCTCGGCGACCCCGAGGCCCTGATCGCCGCGGCGCGACGCCGCCGCGCGGCGCCCCATGCCGGCCACGAGCTGCGGATCATCCCGGAGGCGGATTTCGACGCGCTCGGGGTCTTCCTGGCCGACCTGCTGGCGGCGCTCCAGCCGCTGCGCCTGCTGCCCCGCGAGGCGCCCCTGCCCGCCTGGCTCGCCGCCCACGAGGCGGCGCTGGCAGCCCTGGCCCGCGACGAGGCCGGCGAAGTGTCGCTCGGCGGTGCCGGCTTCAGCGTGCTCGGCGCCCTCTTCGAGGAGCTCGACGGGGCGGCGGACCCCGCCATCGTGCTGGACTGCCCGGGCTACGGCGCGCTCTTCGACCGCCTCGCCGCCGAGACGCCGGTGCGCGGGCCGAACCGGAGCCACCCGCGCCTGAAGATCCTCGGCCTGCTCGAAGCGCGCCTGCTCTCGGCCGACCTCATGGTGCTGGGCGGCCTCGACGAGACCGTCTGGCCGCCGATGGCACGGGCAGACCCGTTCCTCAACCGGCCCATGCGGGCCGCGCTCGGCCTGAGCCCGCCGGAGCGCAGGCTGGGCCGCACCGCCCACGACTTCGAGATGGCGCTCGGCCAGCCGAACGTCATGGTGACGCGGGCGAAGAAACGCGGCGGCTCCCCCACCGTGCCGTCGCGGTTCCTGCAGCGGCTCGGCGCCGTGGCGGCCGAGGGGCTCGACGCCGCGCGGGCGCGCGGCGACCTCTATCTCGCCTATGCCCGGTCGCTCGACCGGCCCGCCGCGGTGCGGTCGATCGCCCGGCCGGCGCCGCGCCCCCCGGTGGCGCTGCGCCCCACGAAGCTCAGCGTCACCCGGATCGAGACGCTGCGCCGCGACCCCTACGCCATCTATGCCGAGAAGGTGCTGCGCCTTTCGCCGCTCGACCCCATCGCGGCCGTGATGGGCATGCGCGACTACGGCACGACCTTCCACGCGCTGATCAGCGACGTGACGCGGGCCTGTGCCCGGACGGGGCTCGTCCCCGACGGCGACGCCATGGAGGCGCTGGCCCGCCAGGCCTTCGCCGACGCCCTGCGCGACCCGCAGTTCCGCGCCTTCCAGTGGCCGCGCATCCTCAACTGGATCCGCGCCTTCCGGGACTGGGACGAGGAACAGCGGCAAACCCCGGCCAGGGTCTTCGTCGAGGAGAACGGCGCCCTGCCGATCCGGCTCCACGACGGCTCGACCTTCACCCTCACCGCCACGGCCGACCGCATCGAGGTCGACGGGCGCGGCCGCGCCACGATCGTGGATTTCAAGACGGGCGTGCCGCCCTCGATCCGCGAGGTCAAGGCGGGCTTCGCGCCGCAACTGACGCTGGAAGCCGAGATGGTGGCGAAGGGCGGTTTCCCGACCCTGCCCGAGGTCAGGGAGGTGGCGGCCGCCGTCTACGTGAAGTTCGGCGCCGACGACGTGGCGCAGCGCATCGCGCTCGACTGGAAGGGCGACCCGCCCTTCGCCGAGGTGGTGGCCGAGCACCGGGACGAACTCGTGCGCCTGCTCAACAGCTTCCGCTCGGAATCGACCGGCTACCTCGCCCGCCCCTTCCCCAAATACGCCTCCCGCTTCGGCACCTACGACCACCTCGCCCGGGTCAAGGAATGGTCGGCGACGGGCGGGGCCGGCGAGGGGGCGGAGCCGTGAACGGGAGGGCCCCGCCGTGTTGCACGTCACCATGATGGCGAGCGACCGGAACGGCACGCTGCCGATCGGCATGACCCATGACCCCGATCCCCCCCGGCCGACGACCCCTGTCGGCGGACCAAAGCCGAAGGGCCGCCGCCATGCCTGAGGCCGTCCCCGCCGATCCGATCGAACGCCAGCGGCGCGCCTCGCACCCCGGCGCCTCTGCCTGGGTGTCGGCCAACGCCGGGTCGGGCAAGACGCACGTGCTGGCGCAGCGCGTGCTGCGCCTGCTGCTCGCCGGCGTCGCGCCCGCGCGCATCCTGTGCCTCACCTTCACCAAGGCGGCGGCGGCCAACATGTCGATCCGCGTGTTCCGCGACCTCGCGCGCTGGACGCGGCTCGACGACGCCGCCCTGCGCGAGGCCATCGCCGAGACCGGCGCGCCCGTGCCCTCCCTCGCCGCCGGGGCGGCGGCGCTCGACGACGCGCGGCGGCTCTTCGCCCGCACGGTGGAGACGCCGGGCGGGCTGAAGATCCAGACGATCCACGCCTTCTGCGAGCGCCTGCTCCACCTGTTCCCCTTCGAGAGCAACGTACCGGCGCGGTTCGAGGTGCTGGACGATCTCGGCGCCGCCGACCTCCTGCTCCGGGCGCGCGAGGCCGTGCTGGCGCAGGCCCTGCGCGAGCCCGGCTCGACGCTCGGCCGCGGCCTGGCGAACCTCACGGGCCAGGTCTCGGCCGGGACCTTCGAGAGCCTCGTCGCCGAGGCCCTCGGCCATCGCCACCTCGTCCGCGACGCGCTGCGGGAGGCGCGCGACTACGACGGCCTGCTCGGCGCCCTGCGGGCGGCGCTCGGCCTCCGCCCGGGCGAGACGCCCGCCGCGGTCGCGGCCGCCATGGTGGAGGACGGGATCCCCTGGTCGGACTGGGCCGGCATCGCCCGCACCCTCGGGGCGGACGGCGGCGGCCCCGGCAAGACCGGCAACCGCCTGATGGCGGCCTTCGACGCGCCCGAGGGCCGCCAGGCCGAGAGCTACCTCGACGTCTTCCTCACCGCCAAGCGCGAGCCCCGCGCCGCCAGCTACCTGCCCAAGAGCCTGCGCACCAGGGAGCCGGCGCTCTGCGACGCGCTCGACGCCGAACAGGCGCGGCTGCTCGACCTGGTGGCGCGCCGCAAGGCCGCCGAGACGGCCGAGCGCACCGCCGCCCTGATGGCGGTGGCGGGCGCCATCCTGGACCACTACGACACCGCCAAGCGCCGCCACGGCCTCCTCGATTTCGAGGACCTCGTCGAGCGCACCCGCAACCTGCTGGCCACATCGAGCTCCGCCTGGGTGCTCTACAAGCTCGACCGCGGCATCGATCACATCCTGGTCGACGAGGCGCAGGACACGTCGCCCGAACAGTGGGAGATCCTGCGCGCGGTCTCGGACGAGTTCTTCGCCGGCGCGGGCCGCGCCACCCAGAACCGCACTTTCTTCGCGGTGGGCGACGAGAAGCAGTCGATCTACTCGTTCCAGGGCGCCCGGCCCGACATGTTCGACGAGATGCGCCGCCATTTCGCGGCCCGGGCCGAGGGCGCCGGCAAGCCCTTCGCGGGGGTCGACCTCGTCCTCTCCTTCCGCTCGGCGGGCGCGATCCTGCGCGCCGTCGACCGCGTCTTCGCCCACGGGCCCAACGGCCGCGGGCTCACCCACGATGCCGGCGGGCCGCAGCCGCACCAGCCGCTCAAGACCCTGCCGGGCCGCGTCGAGGTCTGGCCCGCCGTCACGGCCCAGCCCCAACCCGAACCGGGCGACTGGAAGCTTCCGGTCGACGTCGTCGAGCCCGGCGACCCGCCGGTGGTGGTGGCGCGCCGGATCGCCGACACGATCCATCGCCTGTGCCGGCCGGACTCGGGCGAGACCGTCGAGGACAACCGCACGCGCCTGCGCCGCCCGGTGCGGCCGGGCGACGTCATGATCCTGGTGCGGGCGCGCAACAGCTTCTTCGAGGCCATGATCCGGGCCTGCAAGGAACGCGGCGTACCGGTGGCGGGCGCCGATCGCCTCGCCCTCACCCAGCACATCGCCGTGATGGACCTGGTGGCGGCCGGACGGGCGGCGCTGAGCCCGGCCGACGACTTCACCCTCGCCTGCGTGCTGAAGTCGCCGCTCGTCGGCCTCGACGACGACGACCTCATCGCGCTGGCCCCCGGCCGCACCGGCACGCTGATGGAGGCGCTCGGCGCCTCGCCGGCCCCGCGCCACCGCGCCGCCCACGCGCGGGTGGAGCGCTGGCGCGGCCTCTCGGCCTGGTTGACGCCCTTCGCCTTCTATACCCGCCTCCTCGGCGCCGACGGGGGGCGTCGCGCGCTGCTCGGCCGCCTCGGCCCCGAGGCGGGCGACGCCATCGACGAGTTCCTGGCGCTGACTCTGGCGCATGAGCGCGACGGCGCCCCCTCGCTCATGGCCTTCCTGGCGCGGCTCGACGGCGTGGACCTTTCGGTCAAGCGCGACATGGAGGCGGCGGGCGATGCCGTGCGGGTCATGACGGTCCACGCCGCCAAGGGGCTCGAAGCCAAGATCGTCTTCCTGGCCGATACCTGCTCCGTGCCGAGCGGACGGCACGACCCCGCCCTGTTCGGGCTCGAGGACCGGCCGGGCGCGGCGGAGAGCGGCCTCATCGCCTGGTCGCCGCGCTGCGACGCCGATGCGGCGCGCGTGGCCGAAGCCCGGCGGCTGACGCGCGAGCGCGCCGTCGAAGAGCACAACAGGCTGCTCTACGTGGCGATGACCCGCGCCGAGGAGCGGCTCGTCATCGCGGGCTTCGCGGGCGAGAAGGGTCCGGGCGAGGGCTGCTGGTACGCCATGATCGAGGCCGCGGAGCTGCCGCTCGAGCCCGCGCCGGCGCCCTGGGACCCGGCCGAGACCGTCCTGCGCCTGGCGGATCCGATGCCCGTCTCGCCCGCGGGCGGGGCCGATCCCGTCCCCGCCGAGGCGCCGCCCCCGGACCTGCCGGCCTGGCTGGGGCGCCCGCCCGCCGTCGAGGAGGAGCCGGAGCTCCCCCCGGTGCGGCCCTCGAACCCGCTCGGCGCCGCCGATCAGGCCGGGCCGGCGGCCTGGCCCTACGTCGACCGCGGCCGCAGCGCCGGCCGCAAGCAGGCGGCCGCGGCGGGCCGCCTGATGCACCGCCTGCTCCAGCACCTGCCGGACGTGCCGCCCGGGCGCCGGAGGGCGGCGGCGGACCGCTTCCTCGCCGCCCAGGGCGCGTCGCTCGACGCGGACCACCGGGCCGCGCTCGCCGCCCAGGCCCTGGCGGTGCTGGACGACCCGGCGCTCGCCGCCCTCTTCGGCCCGCAATCCCGCGCCGAAGTGGCCGTGACGGCCAGCGTGCGCCTGCCGAGCGGCCGCGTCGTCGACGTGACCGGGCAGATCGACCGGATCGGCGTGACGGACCGGGCCGTCCATATCGTCGACTACAAGACCGGCGTGCCCGGCGACGTCACCCCCAAGCAGGTCCTGCAGCTCGCGCTCTACCGCGCCGCCGTGGAGCCGCTCTACCCGGACCACAGGATCCGGACGCCTCTCGTCTGGACGGCGAGCGGCGAGGTGGTGGAGGTTTCGGCGGGGGATTGCGCCAACGCGCTGGAGACGATGGGGTAGACGAGCCGACTTCCGCAGGGAATTCCGGTCCGAACCGCCTCTTGCCGGCTCGATCGCCGTGCCGGAGCATACGACCATTGATTGAGTACGCTCATCTTTGGAGTATTGTGCAGCGTGACGACGGTCGGTGACATCGATGCCATGCTCGTTGCACGGAAGACCTTCGGTGCTCGCCCGGTCTGGATCACGGATGCTCGGGGATCGGTGGCTGACCTGACAGTTCCAATCACGGGTTCCAGGTTGGCCGGGGATCTGGCGCTGAAAGCGAGAGCCCTCGTGTATGAGCCCGTTCAGACCGGTTCCTGTGTGCTCGTCTTGGAGAAGCGCCCGGTCCAGCGTCTCTCGTTTCGACCGACTCATGTCCACGTCAACCCCTTCGGTGCGCAGGTCGAACGCGAGCTTCGTGGCCTGCGGCTCTCTGCGGGTGAGAGCCGGATCTATCTTTGGGCGTTCAACAGGAGCTGGCCGCGTTCCCGATCTGACAACGTAGCCGTAGCACGTCGGCTCTTGCCCGATATGGGATCTCTCGACATGGCGCTGGCGGTCTTTCTTCACATCTGCAATATCGACGGTGGAGATCCCGTCGCCGCCCTGGCAACCGAGGCTGCTGTGATCCATATCGACCCAACTCCGCTTCTAAAGCCGACCCGTGAGATGTTCTCGCGGGATGGACTCCTGCGCGTCGAGACCACCACTCTCCTGCCTGACGGCAGTCTCGCCACTCTCACGCTACGGACCAAGGGCGACGGGTTCTCGGTCGCCGACGACGGGATGGGGCGCATGGTTTTGGACACGCTTGGGATAACGGCTCTGACGGGCTCCGACTTTCGACGCGGCACGGAGATCGCCGATACGCTCGGCGTGACGTTCGCAGCGGGTGTTTTCGAGATCGATCAGGTCGGGGCCGAGCAGTTGTCGGCAGCGATCAGTTACATCGCCGAGGCTTGCCGTCGGTGGACGGCAGCGACTTTGGACACGAGGCACCGGACGCGTCGAAAGGACATGGTTGGCCGCGTGGTCGAACGCCTGCAAGCGTCCTTCCCAAATCGACAGATCGACACCGAGCGAGAGTTGTCGGGCGCCAGCCGCAAATTACACCGCTTCGACATCGTCATCGACCTGCCCGACCATCGGCTCGCACTGTTCGAAATTCTCGTGCCGGCTGCGAGCTCGATGGCGGCGGCGCATCTGAAGTTTTACGACCTCAAGCAAGCTCACCCCGATTGGCCGCGGGAAGGCGTCGTCGAGAATGTCTCCGCCTGGGCGGTCGAAGATCTATCCATGATGCTTCAAATTGCGAGCGGCATCCACAGCCTCGATACAGCTTGGCGTGACCTGGCGAGGCTTGCGACTTAAGCAAGGCAGGAGCGAGAGAACCAGCGAACCACCTGGCAGAGCCAACTTTCAATCGCCCCACCCGGAGCCCTCACCCCTCATGCCCATCGCCCGTCCCCTGCTCGCCGCCCTCCTGGCGCTCGGCCTCTCGGCTGGGCTCGCCCGGGCCAAGGACTGGACCACTGTCCGCGTCGCGACCGAGGGCGCCTACCCGCCCTTCAACTCCACGACGCCCGACGGCCGGGTGATCGGCTACGAGCCGGACCTCCTGAAAAACGTCCTGCGACCGGCTCAAGATCACCTGCGACACGATCGTGCAGGACTGGGACGGGCTGATCCCGGGGCTGAAGGCCGGCAAGTTCGACGCCATCATGTCGGGCATGAGCATCACGCCCAAGCGCCTGGAGACCATCGCATTCACGGTGCCCTACAGCCAGAGCCCCACGACCTTCGCGGTGGTGGCGGACAGCCCCCTCGCCAAGATGGCGATGACGGGCGCCGACCTGTCGATCGCCGACAAGGACGCGGCCTCGGCCAGGCTCGGCCCGCTGCGGGAGGCGCTCAAGGGCAAGGTCGTGGGCGTGCAGGTCGCCACCATCCAGGCGGACCTCATGGGGCAGTTCCTGCCGGGCGTCGAGATCCGCAGCTACAAGACCAACGACGAGGTGGCCCTCGACCTCCAGGCCGGCCGCGTCGACGCCTGGATCGGCTCGCAGACCAACCTCGCCGCTACAGTCAAGGCCGCCAAGGGCGAGCTCGTCTATGCGGGTCCCCTGTTCCGCGACGGCCTGCTCGGCCAGGGCTCCGCCATGGGCCTGCGCAAGGAGGATGCCGACCTGAAGGCCCTGCTCGACAAGGGCCTCGACGAGGCCATGGCGGACGGCACGGCGCAGAAGCTCTCCACCCAGTGGTTCGGCTTCGACGTCGTGCCGCATTGACGGAAGGGCCCCGGCGGCGCCGCGCCGGGGCGCTCGCCTCAGTAGCCCGCCGCCATGTCGAGCGGGGGTTCCACGCCCTCGGGGATGGGCGGCACGAAGGGGCCGTCCCCGACGCGGGCGCGGTGGTCCGCCTTGGCGCGGGCCAGGGCCTCGGGGTCGCGCATCAGGGCCAGCGCCGTGCCGGCCATGGCTTTCGCGACATGGACCATGCCCTTGTGGGCGGCCGGCGACTTGCCCTGGGCGGTGAGCTGCCAGGAATGGCCCGGCGTGCCGATCGCGTAGGTGGTGCCGGCCGCCTGGACGGTGGGCACGACCCAGCTCACCGAGCCGACATCGGTCGAGCCGATGTCGTCGACCGACCAGTCGTCGCGCTCGACCAGCCAGTCGCCGAGCGTCGCGCCCTCGCGCGGCGCCTGGCCGGCGCGCTTGAACGAGGCCGCGATATCCTCCGGGCGCAGCGTCTTCTGGATCTCGGCCGCGAAGGCGCGGTCGGCGTCGTCGAAGACCGGCGGGCCGAGGTGGCGGAATTCGGCCGCCATCACCTCCTCCAGCGGGCCGTTGCCGATGAGGTTGGCGTCGCCGCTGAAGATCCGGTGCTCGACGCTCGTCTCGGTCATGAGGGCCGCCCCCTCCGACACCTTGACGACGCGGGCGAAGAGCTCGCGCAGCCCGGCGAGATCGCGCGAACGCACGAGGTAGCGCACCACGGCCCTGGCCTGGACGACGTTGGGGGCAATGCCGCCGGAGTCGATGTGGGCGTAGTGGATGCGGGCCGTGCTGGGCATGTGCTCGCGCATGTAGTTGACGCCGACGTTCATGAGTTCGACGGCGTCGAGCGCCGAGCGCCCGAGGTGGGGCGCGGCGGCGGCGTGGGCGGCGCGGCCCCGGAAGGTGAAATCCGCCTCCATGCAGGCCAGCGAGGCCGCGACCCGCACGCCCGTGAAGGCCGAAGGGTGCCAGCAGATGGCGGCGTCGACGTCCGCGAAGGCGCCGGCCCGCACCATGTAGGTCTTGCCCGAGCCGCCCTCCTCGGCGGGGCAGCCGTAGTAGCGCACGCGGCCGGGCAGGCCGTGGGCGGCGAGGTAATCCTTGACGGCGGTGGCGGCGAGGAGGGAGGCCGATCCGAGCAGGTTGTGGCCGCAGCCGTGGCCCGTGCCGTTGCCCGGCAGGGGCCGGTGCTCGGCGACCCCGGCCTCCTGGCTGAGGCCCGGCAACGCGTCGTATTCGCCCATGATGGCGATGACGGGACCGCCCTCCCCCCACTCGCCCATCATGGCGGTCGGGATGCCGGCGACGTTGTCCGTCACGGTGAAGCCCTGCTCCCGCAGCATGGCGGTATGTTCGGCGGCCGAGCGGTGCTCGCTGAAGTTCAGCTCGGGCGTGTCGAAGACGCGGTCGGCGAGGCCCGTGAAGGCCTCGCGCTTGGCATCAACGAGGCGCCAGATCTCGTCGGTATTGTGCATCGTCAGTCCCATGGTTCGACGGCCGCGATCCTGCCGCCTCGGCTCGGCGGGCGGAAGCGGCAAATGGCATGCGACCGCGATCACGCCCGCATCCATCGCGGAGGCGACGCCGTTAGGAGAGCTTCGGGCCGCATGACGCGAGCCCCCGGTCAGGAGAGGTCTCCATGGACATCGGCTTCATCGGCCTCGGCAGCATGGGCTCCGCCATGGCGGCGAACCTCGTCAAGGCCGGCCACGACGTGAAGGTGTGGAATCGGTCGCCGGAAGCCGCGCGCGCCGTGGCGGGCGCCACCCCGGTGGCTTCGCCGGCCGAGGCTTTCGCCGGACAGGCGGTGCTGACCATGCTGGCCGACGACGCGGCGGTGCGGGAGGTCGTGCTGGACTCCGGCGCGCTCGCGCATGCCGCGGAAGGCCTCGTCCACGTCATGATGGCGACGATCTCGATCGCGCTCGTCGAGGAACTCGTCGCGGCGCATCGCAGGGCCGGGGTCGCCTATGTGGCGGCGCCGGTCTTCGGCCGCCCTCCCGCGGCCGCGGCGGCCCAGCTCAATATCGTGGCGGCGGGCGACCCGGCGGCGATCGCCAGGATCCAGCCGCTCCTCGACGCGCTCGGCACCCGGACCTGGCGGCTCGGCGACGAGCCCCGCCGCGCCAATGTCGCCAAGCTCGCCGGCAACATGATGATCGCGCTCGCCATCGAGGCCATGGCGGAGGCGACCGCGCTGACGGAGAGCTACGGCCTGTCGAGCCGCGACTTCCTCGACATCGTCACCAACACGCTCTTCGCGAGCCCCTCCTACAAGAGCTACGGCGGCCAGATCGCCGAGGGGCGCTACGAGCCGGCCGGCTTCAAGCTGCGGCTCGGCCTCAAGGACGTGAAGCTCGCCCTCGACGCCGCGGCGGCGCGGGGCACGACGCTGCCCGCCGCCGAACGGGTCCGCGACGCGCTGCTGGAAGGCGTGTCGCAGGGGCTCGGCGACAAGGACTGGTCGGCCCTGGCCGAAGTGGCGCACCGCCGGGCCGGCATCGGGCGCGGGTGAACGCGGCGCCGGGGTGCGGGGTTACAGCCCCTTCCCGTCGGGGCGCGTCGGCGGCAGCTTGGAATATTGGACCGTGCAGTCGCCCTCGCCGAGGTCGAAGTAGACGACGAGATTGTCGCCCTCGGCGTCGTCCCAACGCATCGTCGAGGCCGGATCATGTCGGCCTTGGCCCCGGGCGGCCCGTAATGGGCCACCAGGCCGCGCACGATCGCCGGACAGCTGAGCTTGCCGCGGGGCCTCAGCGTGACGTAGCGCAACCTGTCCTGACCGTCGAACAGGAACACGGCCGTGAACGCCAGCGTTTCGCCCTGGTAGGGCGCCACGAGCCCGGCCATCAGGCCGGCGGCGTCGAGGTTGCGATCGGTGTTGACGACCGCGGCACCGTCCGACGCGGCGACCACCTGATCGGGCGTCATGCCCCATTGGGTATATTGCCAATCGGCCGCGGCCGGCGAGGCCCAGGCCCCCAGCACGGCAGCCAGCGCCAACCAGGCCGCTGAACGCATTCTCATCTCCAGCCCGAGCCGCACGATCCCGCTCCACCGTCCCATCCACGGGGCCCGCGGCCCCCGGAGATCCGTCGCGCCCCGGCATGTCGGGGTCATGACGCACCCGGTCGCGGACCATAGCATATGCGTGGATCGCGCAGGAACCATTCAACCCTGCATCACAGCGCCCCGGTCAGGGCCGCCAGAACCTCGGCCGGCACCCAGGGCTTTGACACGAATTTGATGTTGCCGGGCAGGTCCTGCGTGGGATGCACGTGCCCCGAGGTCAGCACGATCGTGATGCTCGGCCAGTTGGTGGCGATATATTCGGCGAGGTCGAGCCCGTCCGTATCGCCCGGCATCTGCACGTCCGAGAAGACCGCCCCCACGGCTTCCGACTGTTCCAGCACATAGGCCAGGGCACTGTCTCCCGTCTCGAGCTGCACCACGTCGAGACCGGCATCCTCCAGCATGGCGGCGGCGTCCATCCTGAGCATGGGATCGTCCTCGACCACCAGAACGCACTTCGGCACGACACCCTCCCCCAACGGCCCCCGGGGCCGCTCCTCGCGGACGCGCCCTCCGGCCGGGTCGGATCACCAGCGTAAAGCCACGCCGCGTCACACGGGTTCCCACGTCCGGCCGCGGAGGGCAAGGCGCCGCGGGCTCGGCTCCGGACTTCGCAACAGGCATGATAGGCTCCCCGCGCCACCGCACCCTCAAGGAGCGCCATGGACCAGCTCGCCGCCCTGCGGCTCTTCCTCCGCGCCGCCGATGCGGGAAGCTTCTCGCGCGCCGCGGCCCTGGAACTCTGCCAAGTCTCCACCGTGTCGCGGGCCGTGCAGGCGCTGGAGCAGGATCTCGGCGCGGCGCTGTTCAACCGCTCGACGCGGGCACCTGCAGCTCACCGAGGCCGGGGGGACGCTTCCGGGACGGCGCCCGCCTGGTGATCGAGGATCTCGAACAGGCGCGCGCGGCCGTGACGAGCCTCGACGCCGCGCCGCGCGGCCTGCTCAAGCTGAACCTGCCCACCGCCTTCGGGCGCCGCCACGTCCTGCCGGTGGTCGCCGCCCTGCAGCGCCGCCATCCCGACCTCGCCGTCGAGGCGGCCCTGACGGACGCCACCGTCGATCTCCTGGCCTCGGGCGCCGACGTCGCGGTCCGGATCGGCGCCCTGCCCGATTCCAACCTCGTGGCCCGGCGCCTCGCGCCGCAGCGCCGGGTGCTGTGCGCCGCCCCGGCGCTCGTCGACGGGCTGGCGCCGGTCGTCGCCCCCGCCGACCTCGCGGGACGGCCCTGCCTCACGCTGACGCTGCAACCCAGCGACAAATGGTATTTCCGCCGCAGGCCCGGCGCCGGCGCGCCGGCCGAGGCGGAGGTCGCCGTCGCGGGGCGGTTCAACAGCAACGATTCGGAAGCTCTGCGCGACGCCGCCCTCGGCGGCCTGGGCTTTGCCCTGCTGCCGACCTGGCTCGTCGGCGGCGACATCGCGGCGGGTGCCCTCCGGGCGGTCCTGCCGGGCTGGTGAGCCGACATCGCGCCGGGACCCGAGCGCGCCATCTCGGCCGTCCATACCGCGCGACGGCTCGTGCCGCCGAAGGTCAGGGTCTTCATCGACGCCCTGGCGGCCCATGTCGGATCGCCGCCGTCCTGGGACCGGTTCAGCGCGGCAGGCTGAGGCGCTCCGGCGGGCCGCGCCGTCAGAGCAGCCGCGCGGCCTCCGGCGGCTCGTCGGCGAGGGGCTCGATCAGCCCGGGATCGTCGTCGGCGCCGGCTCGATTGACGCGCCGCGACACCGGCCATTCCCGCAGCGACGCCTCCTCGGCGGGCCGCAACACCTCCGCGCCCGCCTGGCCCGTGAGCCAGGCCTGGATATCGCGCTCGGCCAGCAGCACCGGCATGCGGTCGTGGTAGGGCGCCATCCAGGCGTTGGCGCCCGATACGATGACGGTGCAGGAGAGGCGTTCCTCGCCGGTGGCGGGGTCGGTCCAGCGGTCCCACAGGCCCGCGAAGGCCAGGATGCTGCCGTCGGCCGCCGAAAAATAGTGGGGCTGCTTGCCGCCGGCCGCGTCGGTCCATTCGAAGAAGCCGGAGGCCGGGATGACGCAGCGGCGCTTGCGGAAAGCGTCTCGGAACATCGGCTTGTCGGCCACGGTCTCGGCCCGCGCGTTGAAGGTGGCTGGCACGTCCTTCAGCGCCTTCTTCCACCAGACCGGCACGAGGCCCCAGCGCATGGAGAGGATCTCCCGCCCCTGCCCCCGGTCGACGACGACGTCGACCTCGGTGGTGGGCGCGATGTTGTAGCGCGGCCGGAGGTTCCGGGGCGCCCCGATCACGCTCAGGAAGGCGTGGACCTCGGCCCAGGTATACCGCTGCGTGAACCGCCCGCACATGATGCCCTCCCGCAACCCGCCGTCGCGCGGGGTCACACCCCGGTCGGCCGGCGGCCGCGCCGCGCAGAACCCAAGCGGCCGCGCCGCGCGGACACCGAGGGGCCGCGCCGCGCGGACACCGAGGGGCCGCGCCGCGCGGACACCGAGGGGCCGCTCCGCGCGGACACCGAGAGGCCGCGCCGCGCGGACACCGAGGGGCCGCGCCACGGGGGCGCGGCCGACCGATCAGATCTTGTTCGCCGAAGCGTCCGAGCCCTCGGGGGCCGCCGCGGCGGAACCCGCGTCGGCGGCGTCCGCTGCGGGAGCGTTCTTGCGTTCGGCTTTCAGCTTGGCACGTTCCTCCGCCTTGGCGGCCTTGGCCTTCTCCCTTTCACGGCGTTCGAAATCGTAATTCGGTTTACGGGCCATCGCGGCGGCTCCACAGTCGATGCAACAAGCCGCCCTGTGCTGGCATGGCCGCACGGGGGAAGGCAAGGCGGGATCGGGGCGGAAGGCCTCGCCCGGGCATCCCGACCGCCCGCATCGGGTCCGGCCGCCGCGGCGCGGCCCGCGCCGTGCGGCACCGGGTGAAAGGCCCGGCCATCCCCAGGCGCGGCGCGCCGAACCCTGTCCCGCGCCGTGGGCGACCGCTATAGATCCGGAGCGGCGGCGTCTTCCGCCGGGCGGCAGCGCCGTCCGTCATCGATGGCGCTCATCGCGGGAAGGGCCCATCGGGTCCGAAGGGAGTCGGGGTGATGGTGGCGGACGGAGGCCTGCTCGTCCGGAAGTTGGCGAGCATCGCCGATCTCGGTCGCGAGGAGCGCGCGGCGATCGACGCCCTGCCGATCGTGGCGCGGGACATCCCGGCGCGGCAGGACATCGCCCGGATCGGCGACCGGCCGACTCACTGCTGCGTGGTGCTGGCGGGTTTCGCGTTCCGCTACAAGCTGGTCGGGGACGGCAAGCGCCAGATCCTGGCGTTCCACGTCCCGGGCGACATCCCGGACCTGCAGAGCCTGCACCTGACCGTGATGGATCACAACTTCGCCGCCCTCACGCCGCTCACGGCCGGCTTCATCGCCCACGATGCCATCCATCAGCTCAACGCGCGCTTCCCGCGCATCGCCGGAGCCCTGTGGCGCGACACGCTGGCGGATGCCGCGATCCTGCGCGAGCGGATCGTCAGCATCGGGCAGCGGGACGGGCTCAGCAGGACGGCGCATTTCCTGTGCGAGATGTTTCGCCGCCTCGGCGCCGTCGGGTTGGCGACCGGCAGGTCCATGGCGCTCCCCATCACCCAGGTGGAGATCGCGGACGCGCTCGGCATGTCCTTCGTCCACGTCAACCGCATGCTGCGCGAATTGCGCGAGCGCCGCTTCGTGACGCTGCAGGGCCAGAAGATCGTGGTCGAGAACTGGGACGCGCTCGAGGCCCTGGCGGAATTCGATCCCGCCTACCTGCACTTCGATGCCGGAGACCGGCCTTCCCCGCCATGACGGGTCCCGGGAGTCAGTAGAGGCCGCCCTTGCCGGTCCCCGTCGCGCCGTTTCCGCTCTGCGAAGGGACCTCCCCGGGCTTGATCACCGGCGTGTCGCCGGCCTGCGGCGCGGCCTTGTGCATCTCGGGATCGACGTCGCCCTTCGGCCGGATCACGCCGTTGGTCTCGCCGAGCTTCTCGCTCAGCGTGCCGGGCTTGCCGTCGAGACTGGTCGGCGGCGGCGCTGCCGACTGGGCCGAGGCCGCGCCGGAGAGGCCGAGCAGCAGGACGGCCGAGAGGCGGAGACACGTCATGGCGCCGCCTCAAAGCCCGTAGTTGAAACCGTAGAAGCCGAAGACGTTCCGGCGGTGCTCGGGGTCGGCCCAGGGATCCTCGCCGGCCGCGAAGCTCGGCGCCCGGTCGAGCGTGTCGGGATCGACGTCGACCACGTAGCCGCCCCGCGCCGGATCGTAGGTGAGGGCCTGCCAGGGCAGCGGATGGTAGCGCTCGCCGAGACCCAGGAACCCGCCGAAGGACATGACCGCGTAGGCGACCCGCCCGGTGACCTTGTCGACCATGAAATTGTAGACGGCGCCGATCCGGTGCCCGTCGCGCCCGAACACCTCCGTGCCCTCGACCTTGTCGGAGGCGATGAGCCGGTCCGTCTCGTCGACGGCGACGGGCGCGGCGCCCTCGCTGTCCTGGTCGGCCATGATGTCCTCCCCCGTGGTCCGGTCAACGGGGGCGCGGGCGCGGCGGTTCCCGGCCCGGTCGACGGACCACCAACATGGCGACATCGGGGCGGAGCGGCCCGGTCCACATGATAAATATTCCGTTATCGGCCGCGGCAGGGCGGATTGTGCGGCCGGGAGGGCCCGCCCACCTGTCGCTTCGCGCCGGCTCCCGGCCCCGGCTCCCGGGCGGTCCAGCGATCGAGAAGGCGACATCCCGTGGTCTCGCGGATCTTGGGTCCGGTCCTGAAATGGGGGGCGCTGGCTGTCGCCTCGCTGGTCGCCCTGGTGTGGGGATGGTTCAGCCTCGCGGGGCGCAGCGCCCCGAGCCGCGACCAGATGGCCGCGATGATGACCTCGGGCGAGGTCGTGCGCGACAAGGTCGGGGATCATTTCGAGCTGAAATGCCTCCTGCCGGTCCCCGTCTCGGCCGCGGGCGTGTCGCCGAAGCTGCGCGCCGTCCTGCTCGGCGCGGAGGATCGCGGCTTCGCCACCGAGCCTTTCGGCCTCAGCCTGCGCGGCCTCGCCGGCGCGGTGGCCTCCGCCCTGCACGGCCGGGCCCGCGGCGGCTCGACCATCACCCAGCAGCTCGTGAAGAACCTGATGTTCGAGCCCGGCGACCGCGCCTGGGTGCGCAAGCTCTACGAGATCCCCTGGGCCGTGACGCTGAGCCGGACCTTCGGACGGGACGAGATCCTGGCCGCCTACCTGAACCACCTGCCGTTCCAGCACGGGATCTTCGGCCTCGAAGCGGCGTCGCGCTTCTATTTCGCCAAGAGCGCGGCCGACCTCGACTATCCCGAGGCCGCGCTGATCGAGGTCATGCTGGCGAGCCCGCGCAACGACCTCGCGAGCCGCGATCCCCGCGTCGCGGCGCGGACCCGGGCGCGGGCGCGGGCCCTGCTCCACGCCCTCGTGCGCCAGGGCGTCGTTCCGGCCGCGGCACTGCGCGAACGCGAGCACCGCGGCGCGCTGGAGATGCCGGACCTCGGCTGCGGCTACCTCCGCGACTTCGTGGCGGGCGAGGTCGCGCGGCTCGGCGACCCCGGCGGCGCCTGGCGCGCCTACGTGACGGTCGATGCCGCCCGCCAGGGCGCGGCTGTGGCGGCGCTGGCCGAGGCCGAGCCGCGGCTGGAGCGGTCCGGCGCGGGGGCGGCGGCCTTCGTGGGGCTCGACCGGACCGGTGCGGTCCAGGCCTTCATGGGCGGGCGCGACTATGCGGCGGACCAGTTCGATCGCGCCGAACGCGCGCGGCGTTCGCCGGGATCGCTCGGCAAGGTCCTGGTGCTGGCCGAGGCCTGCGAGCAGGGCCGCGATCTCGATTCGTCCGTCGCCGACGTGCCCCAGCCCGGCGGCCGGCCCAAGGACGCGGACGACCGCTATCTCGGGACGATGCGGCTCGGCGACGCCTTCCGCCTGTCGCGCAACGCCGCCCTCTACGGGCTGGAACGGGCGCTCGGCCGCGGCGCCGTGGCGGCGCGGGCCCGGCGGCTCGGCCTCGCCGGCCCGCTGCCGGAGGATGGCGGCATCGCGGTGGGCGAGTTCGGCGCGACCCCGCTCGCCATGACGGCGATGCTGGCGGGCATCGCCAACGGCGGCTACCCGGTCGCGCCCTATGCGGTGCGCGGCCTGGTGGGCCATTACGGCCGGGTCCTGGCCTGGCACCGCGACGCGCTGGCGGCCCCGGCCCTGAGCGCGCGCTGCGTCTCCATGCTCGACACGGCGCTGCGCTCGGTCGTGGCGGGCGGGACGGGGCGGCGGGCGAATTTCGGCGGCGCCCGCGGCAAGACCGGCACCAGCAACGCGTTCCGGGACGCTTGGTTCGTGGGCTATACCGGGCCGATGGTGGCGGGCGTCTGGCTCGGCAACGACGACGACAGCGGCATGGCGCATGTCGAGGGCGGCGGACTGCCGGCCGAGCTCTTCCGATCCTACCTCGCCGGGATCGCGCGGGGCCCGGCGCGGCCGCGTGCCCCGATGGCCCGGCTGGCGGAGGGCTGGTAACCTGTCTCCCGATCCCGACAGGAGGCCACGGCCATGATCCGCATCGACCCGCGCCACGACGTGCTCGGCCTCATCGACCTGCAGCCGACCTTCATGCCCGGGGGCGAACTGCCGGTCGAGCGCGGCGACGAGGTGGTGCCGGTCGCGGCACGCCTCACGACCGACGTCTTCGCCCACGCCTTTCGCCACGCAGGACTGGCACCCGCCGGGCCACATCTCCTTCGCGTCGCGCCACGGCGCCGCGCCCTTCTCGACCGTGACGTTGCCCTACGGCGAACAGGTGCTGTGGCCCGACCACGCCGTCATCGGCAGCCCCGGGGCGGCGCTGCACCGCGACCTGCCGACGGGCCGCGTCGACGCCATCTTCCGCAAGGGCTTCCGCCCCGGGATCGACAGCTACTCGGCCTTCCCGCGACAACGACCGCACCAGCACGACGGGCCTCGGGGGCTGGCTGAAGGAGCGCGGCTTCCGGCGCGTCTTCCTGTGCGGGCTCGCGCTCGACTTCTGCGTCTTCTGGTCGGCGCAGGACGCGCGGGCGCTCGGCTACGAGGTCGTCGTGGTGGAGGACGCCTGCCGGGCGATCGCGGCTCCGGCACCCTCGGGCGGGATACCACGCGCGAGGCCGCCCTCGCGGCCATGCGGGACAGCGGCATTCAGTTCGCCACGGCCGCCGACCTGTCGGCCTGAGCCGCCGGACGCCCAGCGCCGCGAGCGCGGCCTCGGCGGCCGCGAGCCCCGTCTCGTAGGCGCCGTGCGCGGTCGTGAAGCGGTGGGGATGGGTGGCTTCTCCGGCGAAGAACAGGCGGCCGTCGACCGGCTCGCCGAGGCGCGCCCGCGCGCCCGCGGCGCCGGGCTTCGCGTAGGCGTAGGAGCCGAGGATGTGCGGCTCGCCCCCCCAGTCGGTGAGGTGGAGCGGGGCGACGGCCCGGGCCGCCCTCGCCGCCGAGCTGCGAGCGGAGCTCGCCGCGGGCGAAATCGAGGGCCGCCGCGGGGCCGGCCCGGGCCATGTCGCGGGCGAGATCCCCGCCCATGAAACATTCGACGATCGGCCGGGCGAAGGGGCGGAAGTGATAGGCGGCGGTCCGCGCCGTGTCGCTGGCGCCGAGGCAATAATCCTCGGCCGGGAAGAGGTCGGGGTCGGACAGGCCGAGCCAGAGCTTCTCGACCGAGCCGAGGGGCAGCAGCGCCGCGGCCTCGACCTTGCCGGGCAGAGCGGGCCGGAAGCGGATATTCTCGGCGGCCAGCACGTCGGTCGAACTCGTGACGATCACGGCCCGGGCCTCGAGCGTGCCGCGCGGCGTCTCGATGCGCACGGGCCCGGCACCCGAATGGTCGACGAGCGTCACGGGCGTGTCGAGCACCGCCGGAACCGTTCGGCCATGGTGAGCCACGAGGCGGCCGTAGCCCTCGAGGACGCGCCAGTCGTCCCCCTCGCCCGGCCGGTAGTCGCCCGAATCGCGCACCGAGACGCGGGCCAGTTCGGCGCCGCTGACATAGGTCGAGACCGCGTCGAGCAGCCCGCGCCAGCGGCTGCCGTCCGGGACGAGGTCGGCCAGCGGGCCGTCGCCACCCCGCGCCGCGGCATCCTCGGCGCGGAGGCGGAAATCTTCGACGGCCTCGACGTAGCCGGCCTGTTCCTCGGGCGTGAGGCCGAGGTCGCGCTGCTCCTCGTCCCAGGGGGCGGGGCGGCGGTCGACGGTGAAGCCCTCCTCCTCGGCCACCCGGGTCCAGGCATTGGCGAGGCCGCTGTGCAGCCAGGCGCAGCCGAGGTCGAAGGGGATGTCGCCGCCGATCGTGTGGGCGCGGCCGCCGAGGCGCGCCTTGGCCTCGACGACCAGGACCGACAGCCCCGGCTGGCGCATCAGGCGACGCGCCGCGGCGATCCCCGCGGCGCCGCCGCCGATCACCGCCACATCGACCCTGTCCCGCATGGCCTCCATCCTTCCCGCGGCTCGTCCGCCGTCATGGGATCCCGCCTCGATCGGTGCTGCGCTCCCCGGCCCTGCCCGAGACGGTGATGCGTCCCCGAAAGGGCGCAGCTTTCGGGGTGGGGATCTCGATCTGGGCGTCAGGGGAGCCGAGAGCAAGAGGACCGGGGTTTCAGCCGCCCGCCGCCACGGCCCGCTGCGGCAGGGCCTGGACGACCGGCGCCTTCTGGTGCTGCATGGGAGCCGCCACCGGGGAGGCGTAGACGCCCGCCACGGCGGCGCTCTCAAAAAGGCTCGACACCGAGGCCTCCTGGGCGATGCGGTCGATCGCCTCGCCGACGAGCGGCGCCACCGAGATGACCCGGATGTTCTTGGCCACCCCGCACGGCTTCGGTGGCGCGGATCGTGTCGGTGAGGACCAGCTCCTTGAGGTTCGAGCCCGAGATGCGCGCCACGGCCCCGCCCGAAAGCACGCCGTGGGTGCAATAGGCCGAGACGTCGGTGGCGCCCTGGGCCAGCAGGGCGTCGGCGGCGTTGCACAGCGTGCCGGCGGAATCGACGATGTCGTCGAACAGGATGCAGCTCTTGCCACGTCGCCGATGATGTTCATCACTTCCGATTCGCCCGCGCGCTCGCGGCGCTTGTCCACGATGGCGAGATGCGCGTCGATGCGCTTGGCCAGCGCCCGGGCCCGCACCACGCCGCCGACGTCCGGCGACACGACCATGACGTTGTTGCAGTCGAACCGCTCGACGACGTCGCGCACCATGACGGGCGCGGCGAAGAGGTTGTCGGTCGGGATATCGAAGAAGCCCTGGATCTGCCCGGCGTGGAGATCGACCGAGAGGACGCGGTTCGCGCCCGCGACGGTGATGAGGTTGGCGACGAGCTTGGCCGAGATCGGCGTGCGCGGCCCGGGCTTCCGATCCTGCCGGGCGTAGCCGAAATAGGGCAGCACCGCGGTGATGCGCCGGGCCGAGGCGCGCCGCAGCGCGTCCGTCATGATCAGCAGTTCCATCAGGTGGTCGTTGGTCGGGTAGGCGGTCGACTGCACGATGAACGTGTCCTCGCCGCGCACGTTCTCCTGGATCTCGACGAAGATCTCCATGTCGGCGAAGCGTTTCACCACGCAGCGCGTCAGCGGCACCTTGAGATAGGCCGCGATGGCCTCCGCCAGCGGCGTGTTGGAATTGCCGGGGAGGATCTTGATGCCAGCCATATTGACCCCTCAGCGGATCGGCAGGACCGGCGCGGTCGCCTGGGCGTGATCTGGAACGCGGCCTCGCGGCGCGAGCCGCCCGGGCGTTCGGTCCGCCGCGGTATCCGACCGGATCCGAGGCGGGTGCGTCATAACAGCGTTACGTTCCTGGAACAACGCGTCGCGACGCGGCGTTTGCTGGGCTTGCCTTCCGAAATCGCATGCCGCGCGCCGCCGCGATCGCGTGTCCCGCGCCGGGCCGAGCGGCCCTCAATGCTGCCAGCGCAACCCGAGGAGGACCACGTTCTGGCCGAAGCGCGCGCCGGCCAGGGTGCTGTTGAGCCGTTCGTGGTTGTAGCTCGCCGTGGCGACGAGCGTGCGCGAGAGGTGATATTCCGCCTTGAGCGTCTCGGCGAGCGTGTTTTCCGTGATGGGCACGCCGACATACTTGGTGTTCAGGTAGGAGAGCCCCCCCGTGACGACGAGGTTGCGCAGCAACGCGTGCGAGACTTCCAGCGTGGCGGAGCGCGACTCCGTGCCCGAGGCCCCCGCCACCGTGGTCTCGTCGAAGCTCGTCGCGGCCCGGAAGCTGATCGTGGTCAGCGGCGTCGCCGCGTAGGTGAGGCTCCCGTTGAACACCGGGCTCATGATGTCCTTGGGCCGCGGGTCCTGGTAGGTGCGGCCGCCGTAGCCGGCCGAAACCTCGCCCGAGAGGAGCCGCGTCAGTTCGAAGCTCGATCCCACCTGCCCGGTGGCGCCGACCGAATCGCGCCTGTAGCCCGTATAGTCGAACTCGCGGTCGTGGATGCGGTCATCCGCGAAGAGGTCCACGAAGGGCCGCAGCACCGGCGTCACCTCGTAGGTGGCGCGCAGGCGCAGGCCGTAGGCGTTGAAGTTCAGGCTGGACAGATCCTGCACCACCCCGAGGCCCTCGGCATTCTCGTAGATGGTGCGGTCGAACGAGCCGTGGAGCGCGAGGTTGAGCCGCCCGAACCCTTCCGACCCGCCGACCGTGGCGCCGAGGGTCGTGATGAGCGGGCGGCTCTGCGCGCCGTTGATGACTTCGGGCGAGCCGATGCGCTGCGTGTCGATGGCGAAACGCGCCTCGGCATCGAGCGCCGTATCGCGGTCGACGTCGAGACGATAGTCGGCGAGCCCGACCGCGTCCGGGCGGTTGGCCTCGGGGGCGGAGAAGAAGGCGTCGTAGCCGCCGCGGAAGCTGGCCGTCAGCGCGTTGCGCGACCATTGCGACGCGAGGCCGAAGCCGCCCTCCGTCCGCTCGAAGGCCGAGGGGCGCAGGCCGGTCTGGGTCTGGTTCGGATTGGAATCGTAGCCGAAACTCTGCGTCACATAGGGGGTGAGCCGCAGCGAGCCGACCGAATAGCCGATCGCGTCGTAGGGCGCGTCGTCCGTCCGGGTGCGCAGCCGCACGTCGACGGGCAGGGCCGCGACGCTGGGAGCGGGCTGGACCGCGGCCCCGGTCGTATCGAGGGCGGCGCCGGCGCCCCGCAGCCGCGGCGCGGCGGGCAGCGAGGAGGGATAGGGCTGCAGCGCCGGCAGCGTGGGCGGGCCGACCCTGGGCGTGCGGGTCCGGTCCTCGGTCTTGGCGGTGCCCTTGGGCGGCGCGAAGCGGCCGCGCGGCTTGGGCCGTGCCGGCTGCCCGGCGGCCGAGCCCACGCCCCCGTCGGCCGGGATGGCCGAGGCCGGGGCCGTCCCGCCGTCGAGGTCGCCGCCGATGCCGCTGTCGAGGGAGGTCCGCAGCGTCGGGATGGTGGTCGACAGCCCGCCCCCGGCCTCCTGGGCCGAGACGGGGGCGGCCGCGGCGAGGATCAGCCCGACGCCCGCCAGATGCGACCGCACCGTAGGGGAGACCGGGCGGCGGTTCGTCGAAGACACGTGGCGCCCGCCCTTGCTCGGTGACCTGCTGCGATGGTCCGGAGATTAGGTCCACATGGTTAATGCGCCGTTATGGGCGCCCCGCAGCGGGCCCGGCCGGCGTGCATTGCCGAGCGCGCGGTGGTATCGAGGCGGCATGGCCCTCTCGCCCTCAGCCCCCGCCACGACACCGCCCCTGGCATCGGCCGCGCGCACCTTGCGGCTCGAGCGGGCCGGCATCGCGGCGCTGGAACGGGCCCTCGACGGGCCGGACACGCGGCTCGGGCGGGAATTCGCCGCCGCCGTCGACCTGCTGCTCGGCATCCGCGGCCGCGTCGTCGTCACCGGCATGGGCAAGTCGGGCCATATCGGGCGCAAGCTCGCCGCCACCATGGCCTCAACCGGCACGCCGGCGATCTTCGTCCACGCCGCGGAGGCGAGCCACGGGGACCTCGGCATGATCCATGGCGGCGATGCCGTGCTGGCCCTGTCCTGGTCGGGCGAGACGGCCGAGCTCGCGGCCGTCATCACCTACGCGCGCCGGTTCGGCATGCCGCTCGTGGCGCTGACGTCGAATCCCGAGAGCGCGCTCGGGCGCCAGGCCGACCTCTGCCTGACCCTGCCGCGGTCGGAGGAGGCCTGCCCGAACGGCCTCGCCCCCACGACCTCCACCACCATGCAGCTCGCCCTCGGCGACGCGCTGGCGGTCGCGCTGCTGGAAGCCCGCGGCTTCTCGGCCCACGATTTCAAGACGCTCCACCCCGGCGGCAAGCCTCGGCAGCCAGCTCACCTTCGTGCGCGACGTCATGCATGCCGGCGACGCGATCCCGCGCGTGCCCGCCGGTGCCGCCATGGCGGAGGCCGTGATGGAGATGACGGGCAAGCGCTTCGGCTGCGTCTGCGTGGTCGATGCCGCGGGCCGTCTCGCCGGAATCGTCACGGACGGGGACCCGCGCCGCCACATGGGCCCGGGCCTGATGGACCTGTCCGTCTCGGCCGTGATGACGCCGCGGCCGCTGACCATCGGGCCTGAGGCCCTCGCCGCCCAGGCCCTCGCCCTGCTCAACGGGCAGCGGCGGAGCGTGCTGCCGGTACTGGACCGCGACGGCGTGCCGGTCGGCATCCTGCACATCCACGACCTCTACGCGATCGGGGTCGCGTAATGGTGGAGGCGGTGCGTCCTTCGACACGGGCGCTTCGCGCCCGGCTCAGGATAAGGCGGTCGGTGAAGCGTCAGGGGCGATGACGAAAGAGGCGGGAGCCGAAACGCGGCTTTCAGAGCCTCGAGACTCCTCATCGTGAGCCCGCCCGCAGGGCCGTGTCGAAGGACGCACCACCCCTCCGCGCGGCGGAGGCGGGCAGAGGATGAGCCGGACGACCCGGCCCCGGCCTCACGCGTTGGTGTCGAGCAGCGCCTTGGCGAAATAGTCTCGCGGGCCCCTTACGCCGGGCAGCGCGAAGTAATATCCGCCGCCGACGGGCTTGATGTATTCTTCCAGCGGCTCGCCGTTCAGCCGCGTCTGGACCGCCACGAACCCCTTGTCGAGATCCGCCTGGAAGGACGAGAAGAGCAGGCCCATGTCGAGCTGCCCGGCCTTGGTCAGGCCGTTCGAGTAATTATAGGCGCGGCGCAGGATGAGGCTGTCGGCCGTGGCGGCCGTGCGCGGGTTGGCGAGCCGGATATGGGCGTCGAGCCGCACGCGGTGGCCCTCGGGGTCGGCGGCATAGTCCGGCACGTCGCGCTCGCGGGCGAGGCCGAGCGGCGCCCCTTCGGCCTTGTCGCGCCCGATGATGGTCTCCTGCTCGTGCAGGGGCGTGCGATCCCAGCGCTCGACCAGGGTGCGGATGACGCGGACCACGTGATAGGAGCCGCCGCCGCATCCAGGAGGGTTCAGTCCTCGCCGTCGCCGAACAGACGATGCAGGTCACCCATCAGGGCCTCGTCCGCGCGCGTTCGAGCATCTCGGGCGGTTGCCGTCCCTTGAAGAGCCCAAGGAGAATAGCGGGCCGTATCGTCGCGGCCCTGCGTCTTGATGGTGTGGGGCGGCAGGAAACCGTCCTGCTTCCAGCGCAGCGCGAGGCCGTCCGGGAAATCCTTCAGCAGGGCCCGCAGCGCGTGGATGTTGGTCTCGGCCGTGTTGGCGTTGAACTGCACCAGGATGTCGCCGTGGCAGCAATCGTGGTCGAGGGCGTCGTTTGGGAAGGCCGTCATGGCGACGAGGCGCTTCGGGCGGTGCGCCGCGAGTACCGTTACATAGCGCGGGTTTCGTTTCGAAGAGAGAGGGCGGGGGGTCCGGAAGGCGACCGTCATGGACAGAGTTGTCCGCTCATGCCCCGGGCGGCTCCGAGGCAGGACCGCTTTGTCGGCATAGGCCGGCAGCTTGTCGTCGACCGGCGCCAGTTGCTGTACTACGCCTCCCGCCCCATCAGTCAAAGCTGGTGCGGGGGGGGCCCCCTCGGTTTTGCACGGGCGCCGACATCAAGCGGCGAAACGAGCTCCTCGCGGGTGTCCGACCAGCACGTCGAAGGTCGGCGACTGCGGGACGCGAGCGGGCTGCAGGGGTCACGATGGCCCGAATTGAATGCGCGCCGTAGAAGGCCTGCCGCTCCTGCGTGCCGTCCGCGCCGGGCTGGGCGCGGCGCTCCTCCTCGGCCGCGGCGGCCCGCGCCGCGGCCGGCGCCCTGAGGGCACTGCCCCGGCGGCCTCCCGCGATCGGCCGCAAGCAGCAGCCCGCGCCGCCCCGGACAGGCCGGCGCCTCCGGCGGCGCGGCGGGACGCGAGAGGCCGCCGAAGGGGCAGCGTCCCAGGATGGTCTTGCGGTCCGTCACGAGCCCCTCCCCCGATCGTTCAGTCGATGCCGAGCTTGCCGCGCAGCGTCGACAGGTCCTCGGCCAGCGCCGTCACCGGCCCCTTGAGGCGGTTGCGGTCCTCGGGAGCGAGCTTGTCGTAGGGCTCGAAACCCTGGGCGGTCTTGTACTTGCCCAGCACGGCGTCGACCTTGGCGAAATTGCCCCGGACGCGCGTCACCAAGGCGGGATCGCGCTTCTGCACCAGCGGATCCAGCAGCGCCACGATCTTCTGCGCGCCGTCGACATTGGCCTGGAAGTCGAAGAGGTCGGTGCGGCTGTAGCGGTCCTCCTCGCCGGAGATCTTCTTGGACGCCACCTCCTCGATGAGGTCGGCGGCGCCGCCCACCATGCTCTTCGGCGTGATGGCGAGGCCGGAGATGCGCTTGTGCAGGTCCTCGGCGTCGGCCATCAGCTTGTCGGCCAGGGGGGCGAGCCCGGCCGTCGACTTGTCGGCGAAGAGCCCCTTCTCGATGCGGTGGAAGCCCGTGAAGCCGGGATCCTCGGCCTTCTTCTCGAAATCGTCCTCGCGGCTGTCCATGGAGCCGTCGAGGTCGTTGAACAGTTCCGCGACGGGCTCGATGCGCTCGTAATGGACGCGCGTCGGGGCGTAGAGCTTCTGCGCCGCCTCGAGCTTTCCGGCCTTGACGGCCTCGGTGAAGGCTCGGGTCTCGGTGACGAGGGCATCGACCTCCCTCGACACGTAGACCTTGTACTCGGCGAGCGGCCCCACGAGGTCCCATGGAGCGAGATGGCGTGCAGGCAACGGGCTTTGAGCGTCCCCGGCGCGCTGGCGACCTTAGATGGATGATGTCCCTTGGGGTTCGAACAGCGAAGCCCGCCAGGTCATCTGGTTATGTCCGCTCCGGCGCATCACACAAGCGTTCCGCCGTCAGCGTCTGGGTGAAGCCCGGGATGATGTTCTCGCGCTCCTCGACTGACGACGTTTCCCCTTGAGGATCTTCCCATTCGACCGCGCTCGGCCGTACTGGTTCTTTGTGATCTTCGAACTAACCGCACTTTGGCCGGGCGCGGACTCTCTGACCGAGGCGGGCTCGCGGCACGGCCATCTGTTCTCGGAGATCGTCACGCCGACGGGCGCCGCGACCTCGGCGGCCGGCACCGCGGAAGCCGCGGGCGGCACAGTGAGGGCGTGCGACGGTGACGGCGAGGCGGGCGGGGTCGGAGACGCTGTCATGGGCAGGGATGATCGAATGACGAAAGGGATTCAGCGTGGCGCTGGCGCCGGCGCCGTGGGAGCGGCTCGGGGCCGGCGTCGGCGAGGCGGGGGGGGGGGGGGAGGGGGGGGGGGGGGGGGGGGGGGGGGGGGAGGGGGGGGGGGGGGGGGGGGGGAACGGGAAGAGAAAGCCACAAAGGGCGGGGATGAGGAAGGCGAGGTAGACGATCACTCTATATAGGTCGCACGAGACGTGTGGGCGTCCGGGGGCACGGGGGGGGGTGGGGGTGGGGTGGGAAGGGTTGTATAGCCGAAGATGCCGGACAGCAGCCGAGTGCGGCGGGAGGCGTCCCGACTTCGGTCAGGACGCCTCGAGATGTCGAAGGCGCTGTTCCTGCAGGCCGTTTCCCACAGCCCCGCCACGTGGATAAGTGCGCCGCAGCGCCCCGGCGAGGAGACCCGCCGCGACGAAGACGATGAGGCCGCTCGTCCCAGGCGAAAGAAAGCGGCGCAGTGGTCGATGCGGTAGCCCGCCATAGCGGTGTGTCACGTGGCCGCGCCGAAGGCACATCGCCGAGATTGACTCCGAGCGAGGGCGCGCCCGAGGGGCGGCCCCCAGCCGATGAGAGATTCACTGCTGGAAGGTGGCGAGCAGGAAGAAGACGGATTCGAGCCCCTCGC